>OU612058.1:206553379-206748948 GCA_914767635.1 Melanostoma mellinum
TTGGAAAATAGGATCGTCACTTGTACAGTCTCAATACTAGCGGTGTTTTATTGGGAGTTTCTATATTCACCTCACTTGCGAGTCTCAATAAAACGCTTTTTTTCTATATTCACTTACCAGGTTCACTTTCCCATAAACGCCATATGACAGCCATCCTTGTTGTTCACTTCGGCAAGTGATTTTTGTCTACTTTTCGAAATTCACTTTAGAATTGATGTTTTTCCATGAGCGATGTTTTGCGATGTTTTGCTGAAGTTTATATAAATTCCCAATAAAACACGGCTACTAAAGAGGGAGAATAGTCGTGTTTTATTGGGAATCTATACTTTACTCACGTTGGCAAAACATCGCAAAACATCGCACATGGGAAAACAACAACTCTAAAGTGTATTCTGAAAAGTAGACAAAAATAACTCACTTGCCGAAGTGAACAACAGGGATGGCTGGCAAATGGCGTTTATGGATGAAAGTTGCATTAGTGAGTATAGTGTTTTATTGAGACTCGTTTGTGAAGATGACTATAAAATTCCCAATAAAACACGGCTAATAAGTAAAAGGCAATTTCGTTTCGGCCCACATTTAATACGATTTTTTAAATAAGTTTTCTAAAAACACCAAACTTCTTGAATATTTTTGTTGATGCCCCATTCGTTTACATACGAAATTGAAATCATCATCATCTTTGAGCTTTAATCAATGTCTATTGGGAGCTTATAAAGGCTTGTCGGCGTAGCACTTATCTTTTACGGTACCCCACAAATAATAGTCCAATGGTGTCAAATCGTAGCTCCGAGGTAGCCAAACGACATCAGCTCTGCGGCTGCGATATTCAAAAACAGGACGCAAAACATCGAGTGTATCTTCGGCTGTGTGGCACGTAGCGACGTCCTGTTGAAACCAAATGTTGCCAATATCGCTCCTCCTAAATTTTTGTGAACAAAAATTTGTTCATCATAGCTCGATAACGATCGCCATTGACTGTAACGGCCACTCCTTGCTCATTTTCGAAGAAAAATGGCCCAAACAGGCATACTCTGGACCAAAATCCGCACCAAACAGTGACTCGTTTTGGGTGTATCGGCTTTTCAATGTATGGGTGCGGGTTTTCTTTGCCGCAAATGCGACAATTTTGCTTGTTTACATACCTACCCGCCTAAATCAAAATTAGCTTCATCGCAAAAGATGATTTTTTTGGCAAAATCGTCATTTTCTTTAAGTCAATCGCAGTTCGCAAGCCCACTTAGCGAAGCGAAAACGCATTGGTAATTTGGCTTCAACTGCTGAACCAATTGGACTTTGTGTGGCGTCATACCAAGGTCTTTATTCAAAATTCGTGTCAAGATGTTTGCGAAATTTTATATTCTTGAGAAGGACGATGAATTGATGTTGATGGCGCTTCACGCACACTTTCTGCCACAGCAGCAATATCCTCGAATGTAAGCACTGTTTTTAGCTTTTCACGCTTTGGTTTATCGATGAGGATGCCAGTTTCTTTCACTTTTTTTACAAGATAACGAACAACGGAGCTGACGGTGATTCTCTTCTTCCAAAATTCGTACGCAATTTTCGCACACATTCTGCAACATTACCATGATTTTCAACACAACCATATTCGTTCTACGGAAGGATAAAACTATTATTATTTTTTTATTTTTTTATTTTATTGACTTCAAATTTTATTATAAATAATTCACATTTTTCTGTTAAAGTTTATCTAAAGTCTTTAAATAGTTTGGCCAGTGGCCGTCTACCAGACTGACATTTGTGTTATAAAAGTAATAATGATAATAATAAAGAAAAGCTAATGTTGGACTTTCCGAAATAAATTTAACAGTTTGCTTTTTTGTGCTTTTGCGTATTTAAAAGGATTTATGAACAATACAAGACTTGTATCGTAAGGCGTTCAGACAATATTGGTATAATAGGTCCCATCCTCGTCCTCCATTCAAAATGTTTATAGTTTCCTCTAAGCTAAATATTTCCACTCCAAAGTATCGCTTCCGAAATTCTTTCAGGATTGGACAGATTCCCAAAAAATTGGAACACATCTTCTCGCTCTCTGCGATTGCATAAATCACACTATATTGGAAGATCAGGGCGATGAGGAATGAAGTTCAAACCGATGAGCTCTCCTCTTATCTTAAAAATCATGCTTATTTTGCTTGTGGTGTTATCGGCCATAAAGTAAGTTTTATTATCTAAGTAGTGGTTTGCTTTACTGTAGTATACTCTATATATTGATGATTTAACTTCCTCCGCATACTTATCGTACATCCTATTTCCGGTTTTCATCAAAAAATCTTCCAACTTCTCTTTAAGTGATGAAACGTTTTCTTGGGCTGATATTGTCAAAACCATTGAGCAATCGTTCGCTAGATTGTACCACTCTCACTTCTCCTCCTGAATTAATGAGGTGACGAAGCACTAGCTTTGGAATTCTATTTTCTCCCATTTGTTTCCAAGTGCAGCATATAGATGGATGATGCATTCGGCAGCTTTAAACTGCTTTTAATGAAGAAACGGAACAACTTTTCCACGGCGTCAAAGGGAAGGTATCCCCATACTTGTGCTCCGTAAAAAAGAAGAGCGATTCACTGACTCGGTAATGTCATTTATATACAAAATGACATTACTCCCACCGAGGTATTAAACTCTCTTGAAAGCTGTTTTCCATCCCACACTCGTGCGACGTTTTTTTCATGCATAGCTTGAATTATTGAAATGATTTTTGTTGAAATTCCGTATTCATAGAGCTTGTAAAAGAGAAAGAGAGCTTCCCGCGGAATGGAGTCAAACGCTGCCTGAAAATCAACAAAAAAAGCATATGGCTTTTCCCCCTTCTTTTTGTAGATTTCAGCGATATTTATTAAGGAAAGAATTTCATCGACTGTTGAATAATTTTTCCTAAACCCTGCTTGGAATTCGTTTAAAATTCCCTTGTGTTCAATCCAGTCGTAGAGTCAATTATACAATACCGTACTAAAGAGCTTTGTCACAGTATTTAAGAAAGAAATTCCTCTGTAGTTTGTTGGGTAATCAAGGTTGCCTTTTTTATGTATCGGAAAGATGATTGCTGATCGAAAACTCTCGGGAACGTCTGCTGTTTCAAAAATTCTGTCAAATTCGACAGTAAGGAGACGTACAAATTCAGTGGTAAGATGTTTGAAAAATTCAAAAGGTATTCTGTCCCCTCCAGGAGCTTTACCATCCTTAGAGCTTTGTATAACTGTTTCCACTTCGTCGAAAGAAATTTGTACATCTAGAACTTCATCAACTATTAATGGAGCTGCATACTGCATTCGAGACGATATTTCACTTGCGTTTAGGAGAGTCATAAAATGAGTTTTAAGTCGATCTATGTGTAGAACTGCAGATGTTGAAATTGTTTTCTGACTCATAAGCCTTACTGCTTTCCAAAAATCTGGTGAGTTTTTGGTTTTGTTTATTATTTCAATACTTCTAAGGTCAAAGTTTCGCTTTTTAAGCTTACAAAGGTCTTTGTAGTTCTTGTTTGCAGATGCATAGAGGACTTTGAAGTTTATGTTGTCTGACGTTCTGAGTAATCTCAAGTATGCAAAAGATAGATTTCTTGCTGCCAAACACTCATTGTCAAACCATTTTTGCTTATTTGCGTTGTTTTTCTTTCTCGGCATATTTTGACAAGCAGTGTTTTTGACTAAGGATATGAGAGTGTCCAGGTCAGGATTCCCTGCATCTTCCGAAACTAACCGCGTTTCAATCTGTCTTTTTAAATTAAGTTGAAAAAATTTCTCTGTAACTGTTGTTCCAGTGTAATTTTGAGGAAAGGCATCGCCCAGGTTCCATTATTTCGTCACGATCTGTTTTCATTTTTAACGAGACCTAAAGAGGCATGTGGTCCGAATATGTTTTCACAGCTACTTGAAATGTATCGAAAAAAGAGACCCAGTTTCCTGATATAAAACAATAGTCTATCACGAAACACGATGCGCCACAAATAAATGTAAATTCACCTCCACGGTCGTCTTCAGAGCTTCCATTTAGCACGGGACAATCCAAAGCGTCAGCCAGTTCTAAAATTTTGATTCCTCTCGAGTCAACCACTTCGTCTTTTGATTTGCGATTATAATGAATACAAGATGTTTTCATTCCGCTACTAAAGTTGTTCTGTGAAAAGCCCATTCTCCCATTAAAATCACCGATCATCATCAAATTTGTTGGTTCTAGCTTATAAACAAGTTCTTGCAGTTAGTCAAAGTCTCGTTGCCAATGACTACAGTTTAAATATATTGGAATGATGTAAAAGCGATTGTCTTTAATTGCTACTTCGAATATACGTGATTGCTCCATGTTCTTAAATATGTTTGTTGTTGATCAAGTATGAAATCAACAATCACGTTGTTGGTTAAAAATTAGAAAATATTCATGTCAACTACGAACATACTTAATTTAAACATTTTTATGATACTTACCTGAAAGAAAATTGATCACGGCAGCATACTTGATTTGAAAATGCGTTCTTATTTGAATTCATCACGAAACTTGGTTAATTTCACAACTTTAGATGAATTGTTGATTAACAATGAAACATGTTTGAATCAACCAAGGCTTTTTCTTTCGGTGTACGGAACGAGTTTTGTGATCTCAAATGAATCATAGCTCTCCAGCTTAGCTGAAAAACACTATTGATGCAGGTTTGGTTGCATTTGTCGGTATGAAAAGTGTTTTGGTCTGTATTTTTTTTTTTTTTTATCGTTGTCCAAAATTGTTGGACGCACAAGCGTCGGCCGCCACCTTGTATCACAGAAATTGGCGAAGTCTTCTCGCCACTTCATTCACCCTATATGCACTTACTCGATGGTTGGTGTCATCATCACCAATTGCTACAATATCGATCACTGTTCCAGGATATTTTAACTCTTCAATCTTGCAAAGCATACTTCCATTCAAAAATATCTTGAATGGGCATGTCTGGAGTCAGAAAAGAAGCAACACAAGTACTCAGTTCTTTTTGGACTAACTCGGTCCCTTCTGTCTTTCAAAACTGTCACCCATACATCGAGTTCTTCGTGCAGGGATGTAGTATAATCACTTATGATGTCTTCATCATCAGCATAGAAAAATAATTGATGAACTTCGTTTTTTTGTACCTTATCTTCCAGCAGGTAGCCAAGAACTGTAACAAAGAGCAGAGAACTCAAGATGGTTCCTACTGTAACGTGGAGTTCTTCAGTAACTCCGGTTCGAAATTTTACCATCGCCACTGCTCCTTCATACGCATACTCAATCATATGACTACTCTTTATCTAAAGGCCACCAATATCAGATGTGGCCGTTGTCGATTAAATGCTTTTTCGCAGACAATTAGCACAACATGCAACTATACTCTGCAGCAGCCAGGCCGGGGAGAAATTTCTTTCAGCTCCCGATACATCCCTTCCATGTACAGCTTGGAGTTGGGCCTCCCTACCGCACACTCCAACGCACTTTCCGCCGCATAAAAATTTATTTTGGCAAAAGTTTGGGTTTCATCAACATGGATATCTTCAACGGAGGGGTTCCTGGAACTGTTTCCAATACATCCATTGCAACCTTTCGTTTGTCTTTCCAGCATGTTCATTCAAACAACTGTGAACAAGAAAATTAATGAAAATCCAGCCAAAATAAAGCTTTTTGCACTTGGTCATATCCAATTTTGAGGTTATGCCCGACAAAATTCCACACCATTATTTGCATTACCAATTTAGGCGAGTTCAAACGGTCCCTAGAAACATTTGAAATGACCAACCAAATGTAAAACTGCGATATCTATTATCATACCTATTCGTAATCTTTTGTCTATAAATACTATGTCCGGTCGATTGTAATCAACCGATCGGTCAGTCAGCATAGGTCTGTCTCTAGAACCTCAGCTGGTTTATAGTTATAGTATGGGGCTGGGTGATGTAGCCCCACTTGTTAGCTAGTTTTTTATGTACAATTTGGGCTAGTTGATTGTGTCTACCTAAGAAGGCCGTACTTGCGAGTGCGGGGCAACCGACTATTACATGCTAGATGGTCTCACCAATGCTTCCACATTTTCTGCATCTGTCTATAACGTCCAGACGTCCAGTCCAAGACAGTGTTTTTCATAATTTCTTGTTTTGATTACCTTTACCTTGAATCGCAACTGCAAACTCTTCAGTCTCCATAAATAGTTGGCCATCTTTAATCCACTCTATGGAACTGGCTTTATCAATATGGTTTTCGCATATGGTTTTTTTCCATGGAGACTTTGTTCGAAGTTACTTTGATGTTCGTTATTATTTGGTTGCAATACTTCCTCTTCGACTGTGTTTTTCAGGTTAAGTGGCGTGAATATATCGTCAAAGACACGAACTGCAGAGAACATTTCTTCTGGTGATGAGAGAAGCTTGTTTTTCATTTTTTTTTTCGACTGATCAACACTTTCTGTAGATGTTCAGCATTCCCCTACCACTTTCCTTTCTTGACAAATATAGCCAGTGTACTGAGGAGTTCGGATGTAAACATCGGAATTTTGTGAGCAGTCTCCTAGTCAATCTATTCAATTCATATAGATCAGTGTCCAACCACTTGAGAGATACCGAAAGATTAAGTAAGCGATGGTATTGCCCACAAATTGATACATTCAATCAGATTCCTTGCCTTCATCTTGGTATTTAAAATTTTATTTAACCTTTCCTTGTATTTGTCGGTAAACTCAGCTTTTAGTCGTGAGTGGTGGATTCAAGCGTTCTGAACTATGCCGGGACATTTATATGAATCTTCCTTCTCCATCTCTTCTATTCCATGGTAAGATTCATCTGTTGGAACAATATCATCTTAGATAACTTTGACCATGGCACATTTTTATCGTATCCAAATGACATGTTTATATCGTCACTAAATATGTTTGTTGTTTCAATGAGGGACTGGAGCTTAGAGCGACTTTCTGCATATATTTTCAGATCATCCATACTACAATTATTATTAATATTATTATTATTTTTATTATTTATAAGACCCTCGTTGAGCTTTTCACTTGTTCAGTGTAAGGTTCAATGATATCTATGGTATCCTTAAACCTCTGTACATTGAACTTATTTTAAAAGTAATCCTTTACTAATGAATCCCCACAGAAGTAGGTACAACTACCTTCTTAAGCTTATACACTTGGGTATCCTCTGTCTGATTCAAATCATCACAAGAGCTGTGTAGTTAATTTCAATATCAAACACACTCTCTTATAAAATATACAAAGACTCCCACTATGCCCGCAGATCTTTTCAATAAAACTTATGAACGCTCCCTCAACTATACTATCGCTTTTCATTCACCTCACTTAACGCCTCATCTATTGAAAAGTATAAATAAAATTAATGCTCCTCTTTTATTATACCCAATCTCACACACATGTTCCGCTTTCACAACGTACACCAAAAAGGATTCCGAGAAAAATTTATATTTATCTGCTAGAGCATAAAAACTAAACGCCCTCGGAAAATTGCACTCAACTTCAATAGACTCGTGTCGACGACTACGCGACGTAGAGTCGGATGGACGTAGTTGTTGGAGTAAGTTGGAATTGAAGTCGTTACGCATAAGCATAACTATATACCAAAGAAAACCAAAGCTTTGCGAACAGGAATGACTCTGTAATAACAATTTGAAAAAAGTAGTTATTCTATTGGAGCCAACATACTCACCCTTCAACAGACCCATTGTGAAAGAAATGAATATGACTATTGAGGGAATGGGAAAAAAGTGGAGTTTATCATGGATATTCGCTTGCACTATGCAAGTGAACGCAGTAAACGAAGAGAAAAGAATACGATTGTCCAACTATTCCAAATTCGAATACATTTACACAAAAGTAGAAAAAACCGAATTCACTGGAAATCGTTCGTTAATGTCGTTCTTTAAGTGATCTTCGTATTGTTTGAAACCACTAGAAGAGAGAGTATCTAATTAGTGTGAGGAATTGAGGGGAAGATAATGACAAAGAGCAATTCTCTATCTACTGAACTTTAAACAGCAAACTCCTATTCAATTTCATGAAGAACAATTTATAAAGATCTCACTGAAGATGGAAGAATTTCTGAGTATTCAACTAATCTTTCATTTGTTAGATAAAAAAACACAACTTTAAAATTGATCAACAAAAGCTGCACAAATTTTCTGATGGCCTGTGTAGACATACCACTAAGGACATACTATTAAGACCTTACCTCTGGTGGGGGAGTAGTAATATCATGCTCAATAGATTAATTCAAAAAAAGAAATAACTTTCTGGCTAGCAATCTCTATCGTAATGACTTGAATTTAATAATAATTATCTTCTATCAATGACACGGATCATATAAAATTTTAAATACCTACGAAACAACGTGAACATGATCTAAATAACGTCGCGGTAACGTAACTAACAGTTTGTCAGCATTAAGTATGCACAGACTCCAAAACTTCCTGTTTTCTATATTATTCGAAAAATTGGACATGTTCTTTAATGTCGGCAATAGAAGCCAAGATATTGTTTTGTCAAAAGGCGTTGACAAATTGCGAGGCAGTAATTGGTAATTGCACAAAACTAATGAATGAAGAAACAGCGCCACTGAACTTTAATTGTACTAAAGTGAAGAAAAATAAAATCAAAAGCCAGAAAAGGCTTTGCTTTCTGTCCTAGCTTGGAATTCTTATTCATAAATACCGGTTCATTGTCTTACTAGGCAGCAGTCTTCGTTGGTGTTGGATTTAATCATTCTGGATAATTTAGTAAAGATGGAATACCCTTACCAGCTCCTTACATGTTTGCAGAGTCTTAATCTGATTCGAGAAACTACAGGATAGTTTCATTGGTAAGTGCTCTACAATTTTAACATTCTTTCAACAGGCCTTACGAAACATTGTACCACAAAAGCCATCAAGATTAAGCCCCTGAGAAAACAAAATTTTGCTGTTCACAAGGAAAAGCAAAGAAGATTCATTCTTGCAAAATAAATAATTTTTTTTTCTATAACTAACGCGCACATTAAGGGGTTACGATTACCCTTATAATGTTATAGAACACAGTGCGAGTATTTAGGAAAATAGGAGAAGATTTGAAATGAGATATCGATGGACGTTGCTTTTGAGTTTTTGTGAATCGTAATGTAGAAGAAAAACAGGGTCAGGTAGAGCATTCCATTTTCGGGTGGTGCCACTAAAATATGAATCTCTTCACTTGACTGAACGACCAAAGTTGGGCTCAAGGTAGAACTGATTAGCATTTCTAGTGAGGCGAATGTTGTGGCTGAATTGTTTCAGGGAAGGAATGCAACTGGCTATTTCACTGGAGCACTGTTTGTAGAAAAAGCGATAAAAGAGACTGAGACAGGTAACATTTCGACATTTTCGACGATGTTCAAGAGAATCAATCGATTCTACGATTGAACTATCACCAATTCAACTATTGAACTATCATCAATTTTAACGCTCTATTTTGTACCCTATCAGGAGTTATGCTCCAGTTTTAAGCGAATGAACCCCTTATAAATTGTAGCCAGATCAGAAGGGGTGAAGAGCTTCCTGCATCGTCTCAAGAAGCCTAAGCACTAAGCAGCATTTTTGGCGACTTCAAATATGTGGTCATTCCAACGAAGATCATCATTTACACACATACCGAGTACTGACAGCTTTTCGGTCTCTTCGATGCAGGTACCATTCATGGATAATGGCAATGGGGGGATGTTAAGCTTCAACGACAAGAGACAGCATTGAGTTTTCGCAGCATTTTTTTTTTTGACCCAATGTAAATCAAAGTCAGAATTCAATGAGCTTATCATACGCAGCCATTCCACATTCGAAGAGCAGGGACGTGAATTTGGGAACTAATATGAAAAGCTGAGGGTCGAGTCGTCAGAAAAACAGTTAAGCGGATTAGAAGTTTCAGACAAGAGATTATTAATGAAAATGAAGAAGAGAGTCGGAGACAAAACGGAGCCCTGGGGCACACCAGCATTTATGAAGTGGGTATCAGACTTTAAGCCATCCAACACAACTTGTATTAAACGGTCGGAAAGGTAATTTCTAATCAAACGAAGAAGAGACTCATCGATACCAAAAGCACGCATTTTCGATAAAAGAGCTTGATGCCAAACTCTATAATATGGTTTAAAAATACCAGGTGCAATAATCTTACTTTCTCCAAAACAATGTAAAGATTGGTTCCACTTTTTGGTGAGATAAGCCATCAAATTACCAGTGGAACGTTTGCTACGAAAGCCGTACTGTCGGCCATTAAAAAGCTTTCGTTCTTCAAGATATTTCATGACGGTTTATCAACGTTTTCGTGACTTTGGAAAGAAGGGACGTTAGTGCAATTGGACGGTAATTAGAAGGGGAAGAAGATTCGCCTTTTTTAGGGACAAATGCAGTTTTCCATCTGCTCAGGAAAATCCCAGCAGAATAGAAAAGATTGAAAAGTTTACGAAATGGTTTTGCCAGCGAAGAAGAACATGTATTCAGAAAGACGGCGGAATACCATCCTGACCAGCGGATTTATGTATATTGAGATCTTTGAGGACTCTCGCAACCGAGCGAGTTCGAAAAAAAATCTACTTCATCAGATAATCTGCAGACTCGAGCTCAGGTGGAGCCCAAAAGTTATTAGGAAGTGTTGAGTTGGCAGCAAATGCTAGCAAATTAGCTTTATTGATGGAGCTGATATACGGAGAGTCATTGAAAACGAGCGTTCGGACCGATGACGTGGTCGAGTTTTTAACGTTCTTAACAAAAGAACAAAAGTTTTCTACTTTCTTTGTGACACAACAATGTTTTTTGCCTTACTTTTTGGTCATGTAAAAACTTAGCCTTTTGAATTTGAGTATTAGGTACAGATATTTCTGGCCGGTTTGAACTAATTTCGAGTTGGCACGTTTATCCTTCACGTTGACCGCGGTAGCTAGAAGCATATGAAGAAATTGTTTTCATTCAATCTCAAACTGTTCAAATCTCGTTGTCTTTGGCACTGAAATTCACATTTTTTACTAGATGTCTCTAAAGTCCTATTGGGGAGAGCCCAGTTTAAAGCATTTTAAAGAAGTGATTTACTGGTTAATACACGATTTCAGTGGACACACGACATGAGTGGAGATCGACAGTGGCATTGATGGCCGGCCGATTATTACACATGAGTTGTGTTGTTCTTGTTCTAATGCCGAATTCAACTAACTGCTAAGACATTTTTGTGGTAGTTCATTACAAGCTTGAGCTAAGCCACATTCGACTGCAACAAATTGTCGTAACAATTTATCGTGA
Source organism: Melanostoma mellinum (assembly GCA_914767635.1). Classification (NCBI taxonomy): domain Eukaryota; kingdom Metazoa; phylum Arthropoda; class Insecta; order Diptera; family Syrphidae; genus Melanostoma; species Melanostoma mellinum. Next base: position 206,564,654 of record OU612058.1, read on the forward strand.
GCACCTTTTGTTAAGACAGTTCTTCACTATTACACCCTTTTCATGGTTGTTATGTCCCGCTCCACAGCCTTAAAAAAATCAGCAAGGAATTTGTAAAAAAAAAAAAAAAACATCGAAAGTAATTTTGCCAGGACTTACTTCCCATCAGAGGGTTCCATAGGACCAAGTCTCACTACAGTATCAACAAACATAAACACTCGGAACGATACGTTCTCCGCCATGAGTACCTAAGTTAAACACGAAGTGTCTTAAATTTAAACTTACAAGTTACTCCATTTAGCTATCCCCACGTCTTACACTTCATTTGGACTCTTTCAACCACACACAACGGAAATAAACTACATTCCCAAAATAAATATCCTTTCAGCACTTTTCATAAATTCCCAACTCACTTGTTCTCTAAATTAGTAGAAGAAAAAAAGGAAAATACTTCCTACATCGGCACGCTATCCTTGTTTTGTTGTCATCTCTCTAAAAGCTTAACCTGGTACAGGAGGCATTTCCATATAAAACATTCCGCTACCGTGCTGTCATCATAAAAATATCATCATAACCCCTTTAAAAATTCTGCCAACCAGCTACTGCTATACTTAATAACTACGTAAGTATTTACATCCTACCTACTCCTCTACACTGCCAACCACTCGGGGAATGAAATCATGAGAATTGAATCTTATCCATTCACTCCGTCACATCTATTTACTGTATCCACTGACAAAGAATACATTTCTGTCTTTATGGATGTACCTACGTTACGTGCATGTACCCTTTTGATGGACAGAGTGGGTATGGGTAGTTGGTAAGACAAAGTATTGCTATAAAAATTGGTTAAATTCTTTTGTTGCTCCTTGTGGCTGGGATGGGACGTTGGGAGTGAAGAGAAGAACTCCGGCAGAACGCAAAGTATAAATATTCTTTCCACACCGAACTAAGTCGAGACACGCAAAGTGCATGCATGATAATTTTGGCAACAAGATAATGAAAAACATATACAGTCGTCGCGTCGTCGTCGTCGTTCTAGTTCTTGAGCTGATGGGTAGGTAGGGGGGGGGGGGGGCTACGAGAGCCGTATAAATATTTTCGCTCCCCTTCAAAATTATAACAACGTTATCCTCTTTGAGGAAGCATAAGATGGTAGCTATGATACCCAAAGACTGAATGTTTGTTTAGAGTCTGACATTCTGTACCTACAAGCTACAACACTAGCCGTCGCGTCGCTCCGCTCTTCGTAGTCATCCTCATCGTCCGTATCAGCCAGAGCAGATCTACTGAAATGACTAAGCGTTTATGCTCACTTCACTTAAACCATTTCATTTACTAAATGTGTGTGCACAAATTTATTATTGTGATTCTTGTGACATTTTCCCTATGGAGTTGAATACAAATAAAAAAAATAATAACAAGGAAATAAAAGCAACAAAGAGGCATGCCGACACAACATAACATAAAGAAAACGTATAAGACACGACAAAAGCAAACACAAGAAAAAGGATAACCCATTTTTTTCTCTGGCTATTGTAGTTGTTGTTATTGTAGTTAGAGTCCCCCCTTCGTGTCTCCCCAACCAACAAGGACAACATAATTTACATTTAATGCGTACACAGAGTACACAAAGTCAAACAATGAAGAAGGACTCCAAACTTCAACAACAACAACAGCCTTTTTTATGTTTCATTAAATTTTGTCGGAAGTGATTTTAGTTGTTTGTGTTGAGGTATGAAAGAGAAAGAGAAGAAAAAGTGAGAGAGAGACAAAGAAAAAAAGGTTGTGTGCCCCCACCCTGATCACAGTTCAAGGTCAGTCCAATAAAATCGAAGGAATAGAGATAAAAGGGATTTTCCAAAAAGCAATTGGTCTTCAAAGTTCGATTGGTTGCTGCTTCTTTATTAAGTTTCCTTTTGTGAATTGTGAGCCTAGGAATTCTGTGGAAGAAGAAGAAATGTACGAATTGTGATGAGTTAATTTTGATTGATCAAAGGTGACCTCATTTTTTTTAATATAAATTTCCCAAAACTCAATGAATGTCATTTCTTTTTCTTTGACTCCAAAGCTACATATTTTTCCTTTGAGGACTTTTCTTGGAAACTCAGGTGAGATAAATATTCCATTTCCGATTATTGTTTCTTGTCGAATTTACAGAAGGTGAGTAATTAAAAATTTCTCAACGAAAGTCATAACATGAAAGTTTATATTCCTACATGCTAGTCGGCTAATGGGCACGTATTTTACACAAAAAAAAAATTAAGGGGACACAGAAATTTTTTGGAAAACTGTTTTCTTCTTTTCAGGGTGCGCTTTATGTGGGGTGAAAAAGGAAAGTTGATATTTTGGGCGTTCAAAGGGTAGACACGTGGACAGTGGACTCAAGAGCAAACAAACTTTCACAGCAACCTCTGTCTACCAACTCTTCCTTTAAATCTCCAAGTGACGAATATCGGACCACTAGTGCCTCAACCGAAGGTTGGATCTTAATTCCAGTGAGAATTTGTAGATAGTCGTAGCTATAAAAGGGTGAGTTCCACTTAGGCACACCTCCATTTACAGTTCCAGTCAGGGTAGCCTATAAGGTGACCACCTTAAAGGGCTACTTCGACATTTGCGGAATTCAGGTCTATATGTAGCGGGCTCAGCTAAGCTTACTATCTTTGAACCTTACTATAGACTTGGTAACCAGGTTGCATAAAAAAATAATTCCCAAACTAGAATAAGCCTCGGATTCACGGACGGGTTCTCTGATAACAGCTTACGCAAACGAAATAAAGTTTAGAATTTACGCGTGGAACGTTAGATGCCTTAACAGACAACGTGCAGCAAAACAATGCTTAAGTTACTTACTCGACATTGGAGTTGTTCCTCAGAATTTCAGTGCCAAGCTGGGCAAGAAACACATCTTTGGTCGAATTACCGGACATCACAACCTGCATGACACCACCTGCGATAACTGACTCATGATGACCGATTTCGCTGTGGGACTAGACGCAATGGTCGCAGGTACGTGTTTCTTACATTTCGATATGCACAAAAACCTGCAATCTTCTGATCAATCAGCACAAATTATCCACTTTGCTATCGACGCCAACACTTCTCAAGAATTAGGGGCCAACATTGAACCGGACTGCCGTCCGACCACGTTGTAGCCAAGGTACGCCTGTGAATATCAAGATCGAGGAAAAACGAACGGTGAGTGGCAAACACTCTTCGTTACGTCAGTTTGCTCTCCTTGGAGCTCCATTTTGCCCCCTCCCACAAGACGGGCTGCGAGGTTGGTGGAGTTCTGTGAAAGTGGGAAGTTAAGGCTTATCATGTGATGCTAACGCTCAAAACATTGTTTTGGGAAGCACCAAATGCAACATGAGAGGCAACCATCTTTTAAGCATCATTCTGTCCTTCGATTTAGACATCAGCAATATTGGCAATATGGCACCCTTTGTTACGAAGACAGGAGGTAATTGACTTGACACTTTCTAACATATATGCCAAGGATATTACCAACTGGAAAGTTCTGCCGAACGTCTCACTCACGGACCACATTCGGCAATTCCAGACATTCAACCACATGCATTCAAATTGATTTAGCAAATGTGGTCTCCACCGCCTTAGTTACAGAGAACCCCAAAAAACTAACCGGACACTTTGCAATGATAGGCTTGGAAATTTCGTCAAAGCTCTACCAAAACTCTCAACAACACAGAAAATGGAAGATGCAGTTCTCGAAATTATTTGTACCCTTTATTTGTAGAAGAAGCTTTGAGCTGGTATGTCCAGCTAGGTCAATGCCTAGTTTTGTGGGGAAACCAGAAGTCTTCTGAACACTTCCCTCAAGACCAGATCAGAGTACGACTGTAACCTTTACCGATCTTAACAGAGGACTTTAAGAGGCAAATTCAAAGATTAAAGAATGCCTCTTACAAGGAATTCTGTGAAAATATTGAAACACTCAGTAAAACTAGCCGACTTGCCAAAGCCCTTAAAAGGAGCAAGGGAAGTAAACTAGAAACACTTAGGAAATCAGACCGTTCCCATACCGTCTTATGCTAAAAATTCATTTTCCATAAAACCATGTATCAATCAGAAAACAACGATCTATTTCGCTCAGATCAGGTTAATCCGATAAATTCACTCGACGTAGCTATGGTACACGTCATGTTAGTTGTTACTGACGAGGCCATCAAATTTTCCGAGGCATCTTTTGAAAGCTTCAAGTCACCTGGCACTGAAACCTTTTGGTACTTATTTTGAAAAATATTTTCACTGGTAGTTGAAGCAGTGTGTGGACAGTATGTTGCAACACTAGTAAATAAAGGCTGTCCATAAGGTTGCGTTCCATCTCCTCTTCTTTGGTGCATGCTCTGCATACTTGTAATGCTCAATGGATCAAATGCACAAGTCTAAGCATATACAGACGATCTGCCACCGCCGCCGCCGTGTTCTCGGTTGGTTCCGGCCCTCAAGCTGTCTATTCCAGAGCACAGGCTGCGCTAAATCTAATTGACACCTGGTGTAGGTACCGTCAATCATCTTAAACCTGAGGTTTCCTCTTTACGAGAAGTAGAAATTTGAAAAATCTGACCCAACTAAACATCCCCCTTTCAAACAAAGTCAAATAACTTGGAGTAATCCTAGATAACAAGTTTTTTTGGTCTAAACTTGTCAAATAAAAGACTGCTAAGCCACTGTCAGTCTTCTGGAAATGTTATGGAGCCTTTGGCAAGACATTGGGTCTTCCATCGAAAACTGTCTTTTGGATCTATACGGCTATGATAAGACCAATCGTCTCCTATGTGTCGGTTGTTCGGTGGAACAAGCTCTCGCGTAAATACGTTATTGCTTCGTTTGCCATACTTCAAAAAACAATTTGTCTTTGCTGCACTGGGGCCTTCCCCAGTACTCCGCGTGCTGTTCTCGACGCACTGTGGATTATTCCTCATCTTGATACCTTCATCATCATGAGGTATACTCTCAAGACCTCTTCTCGAAAGGTTTTTCCAAAAATCTTTTGAGAAGGAAGTCGTCTGTTAGGATAAAGTTCCTAGTATCGTCGTGGTGCTCTTCTTGAATTTCCATTGCACAACCCAAGAGGGAATAAAATTTCTGCGTATTCTTCTTTCGTAACTGAAGGCATTTCAAAAAGCGCTCCTCTTATCCAACTGTAATTATGACTCAACTTGGTAAGCTGATGAACATTTTTTTTAAATTCTAATTCTTTTAAGCCACTTATTTACCCATTAAACATTCATACCCCAAAGTAAAAGCTTCTTGAGAAGAGGTAAGTCAATTGGGATTTTGATAGCAGGCCAAGTTCACCCTAAATCCTTCTCATCAGGACACAGTCATACAAATTACCTATAAACAATCAGTTCTTGGAAAACTACTCCAATTGCCAAGTGCTTTAATAAAAGTCGGTTAAAAGCCCAAAATTAGATTAAATTAAAGGTAGAAACCTTTTTTAGATTTTTCCAAATATCACAAAATGTCAGGGGGTTTTTGGATGCACTTATTTATGATTCATCAGGAAAGAATAGGGAAACTTTATGTTTAAATGAGGCATTTTCTGAAAAAATGAACTCAAAATCAAAACTTTGCTCTGTTAATGAAAATCTGGCAACCCTTATCCCATATGACCAAAATTGAAATAACATTTTAAGGTAACATTAACCAAAGTTAGCCTTCGTCAAAAAGTGATGTCAATGTTGAGAAGCGGACTTTTCTGTGGAATAATCTTTTTCCTAGAATATGAACAAAAATCACATACGGGACACCCTGTACCCAAACTTCAACTTGGAACAAAAATTTGGAATTCGAACTGCGAAGAATTCCGACGAATTTCTTTCTAAATCAAACCAAAGCAAATATCTCGTAGAATATATCTTGTCCTTTCAAGTTCATTATAACAACCCTTAATGCAAATGCTTCTGATCAGGCCTCAAAGACTCAAATGTTGAGATAGCCTCGGTTATGATTACACAATCCATTGTTATAACAGTTCAAATAGAGGAAATGTACGAATTTTCTTTATTCTAATCTTCTACCAACACTTCTTTTTCTCCTTAAATCACATTTATTTATTTATCTCATGACATAAATTGGTCCTCAACCCGCAAGTTCTTCGGGCTATTCTTTACAAAAATAATAATCACATCCTTGGCCACAAGACCTAAGGGATTTCTTTGTAATTATTATTTTTTTTTTTCATTTTTGCTTTTGACTGAGATGAAACTTGGACGAATTTATGGCACTTTTTCCTTCCTAAGGATTCGACTAACAATATCTTGTTTCTGTTTTTTTGTGTTATTTTTTTCCGTAGCTCCCCACTAAAACCTACTCCCCTACTTTTTAGCACACGAAAATGAATGAGGATTGTACTCGTATATACCTTTTATGTCGGTGGTGTTAATATTTTTTTCTGCTTTCTCAGCTAACCTGGCTATTTTGTATAATTGCTGGAAAATAATGTTTTGTCCTTCTCCTTAAATAAAGATAAACATTTTTGTAAAAGTTATTCATCCAAAAGGATAAGGGAAATTTTTTCCTTGGGCTTGATAGCAACTTTTTGTGTTGTTGTTGTTGTTGTTGTTTTCATTTTTTTATTGTCATGATAGAGAAGGGATAAAATTAGGTCGAAATTAAAACCCTTTGCTTAAGTCAGAAAGTGCTTGACCATGGTGATGCGCACAGATTACCCCTAAGGTAGTTAGCTAATGAGGTGAAGGAGAAGCGCTTTTCTCGGCGGCTATAATGGCTTGCTTAACATTGAGCATAAGAGATGTACACCTCTGCACTTAAGCATGTTCTCTTTATATTATGAGTTAGGTAATGAGGGATTAAAATGAAACATAATTCGTGTTTGTGTAGTTTGACGAATGACAATAGCGGTTTGGTATTTTTATACAATGCGATGTGGAATAAAGAATACACACTTACATCAAGTGAATTTTTTATGGACACAAAATAGCTTCAGTGTATGTCAGATCCCGGTGCAAGAATGAAAAACTTGAGTAGGGACTTTTTACAGAATCAAAATTGCCTTTGACGCATTCTTTTTGGAGCAGAATATATATATCGTAATATGAACCTCGATAATCCTCTAGTGACACTGTAAGACAGTTAGGACACCACGAGGATTCTCAATTCAATAAATCTAAAAGTAGAGCTTATCTATTTTATCAACACACAAATAACCTTTCCTCAATTGGAAGTATTTTCTTACAAAGCCTATTCAGCTTATATCTTTTTCGTGTTGGTATATGTAAATATACTTAACCCAAAACATCATCAACGATTCAAAGAACTCTATCACATCTTGAACCTCTAAGAACTCTTGCAGGTCGCTTTTTCATTCCCACCACACTCCTAAATTTATCCCTCCATAAGCCAACACACTTTGATATTCATCGTTTGCATAACTAAGCTCCAGAGTTGGACAATTTTTGTTTACCAGACTTTTTAAAGGTCTATTAAAAGTTTTCAATCTCTGTCGTAGAGTTTTGGCCGTTTCGGCTTTGGCCAATCTTTCTATGGTCAAACTCTTTGTAAAATATTTTATCCTTGAATAACTTTTCTTTTGGGAGAGAAGGAGGAAAAAATGAGAAAGAAAGAAAAACATTTTCCCTTTTTTTGTGTGTGAGTGTGGGTTTTGAACCCATCAACAGCCTAGCAGTTGGGGTGAAACGGGTCAACCTAATTGGCTTACATAAAAGGCATTAAATGAGGGCAATGTTAAAATGACGAAGGCAGAAAATGAACGAAACGAATATTTTGAAACCAACAAGGACGAAAAAAGGAAATAACATTTTTAATTTTTTGATAAAAGGTTGAGGCACATGGAATCATAAGTGAAAGTAAACAAATTAAAAATAAATTAAGGAACTATTATAGAAAGTTAGCAGAAAACATGAGTTGTTAATGTTCCAAAATGGAGTTAAGTTTACGGTTGAATAAATAAAAAAATGATATACATATATAAAAAAAGAAAAAAGTCAAGCCAGACATTCAAGTTCAGCCAATTAGTCATTCAGTTTTAGTTATTGTCATCCAAACGCTTACGGGCTGAATGAACAATATAAGAACAATATAAGGAAGCCTCAGTATTCCCTACTTTTAAGAAAGAGAGAAATAATTAATACCACACCACGCTTATTGCAAGGGAAAATCGTTAGAAACAGCCCTTAACAGCTTGGTTCGTACTATCGAATATTTCCTCCATCTCAAAGAATACACTCTGGCCGCATTCCTTAACGTAGAAATCGCTTTTAATAACTTTACTAATCTGGCAATCACAACGGTACTGACAAGTCTTAAAGTGGATAATTTCAGTACTTGAGCTGAAAAATCTTATGTGAAAAAGAAGGAGAATCAACTCAACTCAACGAGGCCTTACTGCAAAGAGATCTGTCAGTAGAGGAACACCGCAAATCGGAGTCTTATACTCTACTAGCTGTGCCCACTATTTCGTCCGCGTGGAATAGTGAATTTCGGCAGCATTTTAAATTTTTAGGCTACTTATTTTCAAAAAAGACACATTCATGCGTTTTAGTAAACCCTTGTAACATATATTATTTTATTTCAGTATATTTTTGCACATGACGTTCTTACTTTTTCTATTCTTTGTCAAATAAAAAGGTTTTGCCAGTTTGATACACTCACTTTTAAACTCAAATGGCAAATCAGTAGGAATTAAAATTAATTATTAAAAATACGGTGAATCAATTGTTTTCTCCTTTCGCTGTTTCAGTCATAATTAAAACTCTAGATTACTCATTAATGGCACTGGAACACCAACGTGCAGGCGTAGGAGTATTGGGATAACAAATACAGCCATGTCCTTATTCAGGCTCAAGATTTCCCTGCACTAAAATTCATACACATAGATTCTATAGTATGAGCGGTTTTTGATAACACATAAAAATGACAGACAGACTTATGATATTAGTAAATGCTCCCTTTCGTTCCCGTAGCAATATGGGGATGACTTATGGTTTATTTTACTCAGGGATAGCGTAGAATTCTAACGGTGGAAGAATTTTTGAAATCGGTGCAATTGTGTCAAAGTTCACGTATGCGTACTCGTTCCCGTGGGAATATAGGAATAAAATATAAACCTATGTCCTTTTTTAAATTTTAGACTATCTCTGTACAAAATTTCATTTAAACCAATTCAGTAATTTGGTCGGGAGACGGTAACATAGAAAGCCGGACAGACAGAGTTACTTTCACATTTATAATATTAGTTAGGATTCTATGGAACTAGTCGCTAAAGAAATTCGAGTTGGCTTAGATGCTTTCAAAGTGATTGCATCTGCAGATGATGTCTCCATTGCAGTACCAGAGAAACTGCTCACTTTCGGTAAGGCTCTGACTGGTGTCAACGTGGTGGCGCCGAGATGTAGCAACTTATAGTACTCGTCAATTGAGCTTACTATAGCTCCACGCGGTAACCACTGGGCACTAGGATACTGACCTGCTAAACTAGTAAGTGCGAGTGTTGACAAAGGAATGCGAAACAAAACAATTGTGATCAACACTATATTGCTCTGCGAATAATGACTGACTACCCGACTCTCAGTGGTCTACAAGAGCTTTTCGTAAATATCCGAATTCGAATGACAGAATCAACGGTGGACTTCAGCAGTCAAAAAAGCAGAAACTCTTGTAGGAGCTACTCCAACATATTTGACTTAATGGTTTTTCAGGGTCTTTCAATAGGACAGGGTATTGAAGCAGAGATGAAGGCGGATGAGCTCCTGGAGAGCCAACAGCATCTCTCACACTCCTGCAGCAGGGGTTCCGAAACAGCCAAAAGCCTCTGATAGCGATAGATAATGATTTCAAGGGTTGATGACCTAAGCAAACGAAAAAGGACAAAGACCTCCGGATCTGCTCGTGGAACGTAAGATCTCTTACCGGATTACGTGCAGCTGGAGAATAAGTGGACGCCCTGGACGCCTACAAAGCAGACATAACCGCCATCCAAGTAGTAATATGGACCTTTGATGTCGAAAAAGGCTTTGGGCAAGGCGACTAACTGTCATGCGGTTTCTTTAACATCATACTTGAAAAGATTGTACAAAACTCGTGAGCACCAGAGGAACAATCTTTCAAAAGTTTGTAAAATTACTCGCCTACGCAGACGATATTGACGTAATTTGAAGAAAAAAGCGTGATGTCATAGGTGGTTTTGCGATCCAAACGCTCAGGCTCGACGGGTTTTCGAAATCACATAACAGGGAAATCGCGGAGTAGGATGTTCTCGTCTTAAGCTAGCTAGGGCCATGCTCGCGAGAAATCCGGTTTTTTACTTTGAAGCAAACCTCATTTTTGCTGTGAACGTCGTCGTGTGCATATGGCGGATAAAGTGAAAGTGAAAGACAACCACGATTTAATAGAAGAATTCAAATGTTTAAGCTGTGGAGAATCAACACGAAGTTAATGTTCGGAATAATGTAAACGAGCATGCTTGGCGAGCATGTTTGTCGTTTAGGGCTAGCCTTAGGTAACGCAATCAAATGGAAGACCTCAATCGACTGCAAAACTGGAGAAAAAAAAAAAAAAAAAAATAGGGTGGCGCAACAGAGCGAGTAGCCCTTGGGCCTAGCGCATTTTTTCACAACCATGCCTTGTGAGGGAATGGAGGGGACCTACAATTCTCTACCAGTTCCGAACGGATAATCGAGAAAGCACTTTTCATGGCAATGAATTTACTAACGGAGGACTTGCCAATTCCTCGCGAAAGGCGATACCCGTGAAAAAAAATTTTTACCTCTGCTGGGATTGGAACCTCCATACTCCAGGTAAGCAGGTGGACATGCTAACCATCACGCCACGGGTACCAAAACTGGAGAGCTCGCCCGAAATCGAAATCGTTGTAGAAGGATGGCTGAGGCCCGGGTTCACCCCGAACTGTAATGCCCACCTAAGTACGCAACCCAAACGCTAGTTTCTAACTGACATAGTGACATCCAACAAAAAGGTTTTGTGTAAGTCGAAGTGCAACAGATGACGAAGAGAATAAGTAGGCCAAAAGCATAATTATACATAATTATATGTAAAGCAGTTAATCAAAAAAAATTCTTACATCACTCACCAATAAAATAAAATTGTAGTAACTGGCTCTTCTATTCTTCGAAGAATAAAAATATGTAGTTTAAAATTTAAAATTTTTAACACTTGAGACAAGACGGCTATTAGAGCGAAGCATTTTACACGTTACACTTTCTAAGTCAATCTAGCAAAAATGCACATACACCGAACAAAAGGCTTACTATAATTTAAGAAAAATGTTCTAGCGAGTTTCTTTTTAGACATTTCCGACACTTTTGCTGATTTCATTACAAAAACCACTTGATATTTAGTGCAAAGCTGAGAATATATTGACGTTTCACTAATCTGTCATTCGCACTATAGGTAAAGAAAGAACACAAAATGAAAACTATCACTACAAAAAATATTAATAAAAACAAAAAAATGGTTTCACTTCAAAAGAAATAGCATATTTTTGTATTTTAACTTCTGAATAGAAGCAGAGTATTGAATATAAGTTGGAAATAATATTTTAAAATCTTTTTTCACGAGAGCAACGCGAACACGACCGATCATTCCGGAAGGGAACGGGAGTAATTACTAATATAATAAGAGTGAAAGTAGCTCTGTCTGTCCGTCGTTCTATGTTACCATCTCCCTCCCAAAGTAATAAACCGATTTAAATGAAATTTTTTCAAAGATTGTTCAGAACCTGATTAAGGAAATAGGCTATATATTTTTTCCCTATATTCCCACGGGAGCAGGAACGTATACGGGAACTTTGACACTACAGCACCGATTTCAAAAATTCTTCCACCGATGGAATGCTCCATAATCCCCGAGCAACATAAACTTTTACTCATCCCCATATTTCTTACGAGAACGGTCACCATGTTTCCACGGGAACGGGAGTCTTTATTAATATTATAAGTACGAAGTTAAATCTGTCTGTCTATTTCTCTTTGTTACCATTGACATCCCAAACTATTGAACCTATTTATATAAATTTTGGTTCAGAGACAGTCTAGAACCCGAACATGGACATCCTTACTAATATTACAAATCCAAAATTAACTCTGTCTGTTCGTATTTCCTTGTTACCATCTCCCGCCCAGAAAACTGATCCGATTTAAATGGAATTTTATTCAGAGATAGCCTAGAGCCTGATGAAGGACATGGGCTTAATAGTAATCCCCTTATTTCTACGGGATCGACACCGTAAACGGGAACCTTAAAACTGCTGGGTCGATAAAAGTTCTTTCACTGCGGGGTGATTTCTGACAAACTGTCGAAAACATATTTGACCTGAGAAGAAATGTCTATCTTGATCTTCAAATTAAAATTGGCAATCGGGAATGGCTGTGTGAAAGGTCGATTTCGGCGCCGACTAATGAGATAGTTAACCATATACTCGTAATTTAATAAATTATTTTTGACATAGTGGGGGATGTTGTCGAATGTCTATCAATAGACAATATTATGGACACTGAGCAAGCCACATCATACCCTATAGAGTTTCTCAATTTCTTAGGATTATTATGGCAGCTTGGTGTTCCAGTAATCCAATAATGAGTGATCCAGAATTGTACACAGCTACAAATTACACATCTGGGATGCGGCACTAAAAACATTTCAATAATGACTGGAACGGCAAAAGGAGAAAACGTTTTACTTTAATTCCCACTGATTTGTCATTATAAATAAGGCTCAGACGCTTTAAGTTGCAGGTGTTTGTTTATTGTTGAAAAAATCCCATGGCAACTTTATGTGGCAGAATCACGTGTATCAGTCCCACAAAACCTTTTTATTTCCCAAAAGATGGAGAAAATAACTTTCACTTCACGTCACTTTGCGAATGCGACATAAGGCCAAATTTTACTTTCGCAAAGCGTCATAAGGCCAACTGTTTTTGGGACACAAGGCCAACTGTTCAATTTATTGTTTGCAATAACAAAAAACCTGTTTTTGTCGTTAGGATTTTTATCAATATCTAGCTTGTTATATGTTGCACTAATTAACATTCTTTTTCTCAATTGTGTAAAAAGTCTTAAAGCCCAACGTGGTGTTATGGAAATGGAAAATTTCAGTGATTAGACTTACGATTTTGAATTTTGTGAAGGCTAACGAAAGGGTATTAAACTAATATACATCCCAGAAATTAAACACTTATATAAATTTAAAGTGAATTCATTATTAAGTAAGCGGTATGTTTGTTACAACAAATTATGTAGTGCAAGTGCAGTGATTGATTTACAAAATGAAAATGTTATTCGCATACCTAAGGTAAGCGCAGTGCATAACCATCCTGACAGTGAAGATTTGCGAAAAAAAAAATGAAAAAAATTAACGAAATAAAAGATTAGTGCAAAAAAACCTCATTGAAAAGGCACGGAATAAGAGAAGTTTATAATGAATTATGTGCGAGAAGTAGTGAAAACCCTCCCCCGGTAAGCTAAGAAATATACGAAAATGGTTAACATGAACTCATATTACCAAACTTTCTTCTAATATTTGAAAGAAACACGCTCTTTGAATGTAGTCTAATTAGTTGAATTTTGTAGATTCAATTTGGAAAAATGCGCAGGCAACTGATGCGAATTCGAAATCAAACACTCCCAAAAGTTCCGGTTACAGCAAAAGATGTTTCGGACACTTTTAAAACCGAAACTATCATGAGCAAATTCGGCATGTCCCGGTACATAAATGAACCATTCTATAAGAGTACAATCATAGAAGAAAATTTTTCACACTCGGTTTTTATGTCTCCGGAAATCGCAAATGAAATTTCAAAAGAGCCTAGCGAGTCCCCACGCAATTATCTTTTGGACGGGACTTTCAGTGTAGTGAAAGCATGTGGTTTCAAACAACTTCTTATCATTCATTTTTCGCACGACAACCATGTAGGCCTACTTCCTTAATTTATAATTGAACAACACATTTTCCCATTATTAACTTCTTATCATAATTTTGCTTTATGCACGAGATGCATTGCTTTGTAAAGGACGATACAGTTATAATTAAAAATGTGAATGCATACATACATACATAATATTTTTAAGTATCTTTGATTCAAAGAGATATGCTTTCAATTAGTTCAATTTAAAGATATACGTTAAAATGCTTTTACAAAACATTAGCCGGGCATTTTATCTTTATATATAAAATAGGATGTATGTATGTATGTATGTATGTATGTATGTCCGGGGTAAGCTCCTAAACAACGCAACCGATTTTTATGAAATTTTCAGGGTAGACATAGTTTAGTCCAGAGATGGTTCCTATCAAGGTTTGATTCCCATATTCCCACAGGAACGGGATTGGGAACGGAAAAATACAAACTACTCCACAGATTTCAAAAATTCTTTCAGCACTAGGGGTGCTACATTATCTTCCTTCATCAGTAACTTAAACTATATTTCATCCCTATAATCCCACAGGAACAGAAACGGGAACGAGAACGGGAACCATAAATTTACTTGGCCTATTTCAAAAATTCTATTCACTCTAGGGTGTTACATTATCCCTCAGTGAGATAGACTCACATTTCATTCACATATTTCCATGGGAACGGAAGATTCCCACAGGAACGGGGTTGGGAACGGAAACTTAGAAGGTACTGGACCGATCTCAAAAATTCTTTCAGCACTGGGATGCTACATAATCCCTCAGTAACTTGGCGTGCATTTTATCCCTATTATACCACGGGAACGAGAACGTGAACCTTAAAGTTTCTCGACCGATTTCAAAAATTCTTTCAAATCTAGGATGTTACATTATCCATCATAGGCTTACATTTCATTCGCATATTTCCACGGGAAAGAAAGAATCCTTCAGGAACTGGGTTAGGAACAGAAACTTAGAAACTACTAGATAGATTTCAAAAATTCTTTCCACATTAGGGGTGTTACATTATCCCTCTTTATCCTTTGTCAGTAACTTAGGCTATATTTTTCATCCCTATAATCCGACAGGATCAGAAACAGGAACGAGAACGGTAACATTAAAGTTACTTGACTGATCTCAAAAATTCTTTCAACTTTAGGACGTAACATTATCCCTCAGTGACATAGAATTATACTTGATTCACATATTTCCACGGGAACGGAAGATTCCAACAGGAACGGGGTTGGGAACGGAAACTTAGAAACTACTGGACAGATTTCGAAAATTTTTTCAGCATTAGGATGCCAAATTGTCCCACAGTAAGAAAGATAATATTTCATCCCCAAATTCCCATGGAAGAGGAAAAACGAGAACGGGAACCTTAACTACAGACCCGCGCAAAGCCGGGCGGCTCAGCTAGTTTTTAAATATTTTTTCAGTTTTGTTTTAAAATCTTTAGTTTTTGAGCTTAAGATAAAGTAAAAGAATTTTTAGTTAATTATTTTTTTGAATATTTAACCATTTTTCGTCTTTTGTTTGAAGTTATGGAATATGATTTGTGTACTTAGAATCCAGGTACCGGGTACAACCTCTTCTAAGTGACATAAGGCCAAATTGATTTTATAACGCATTGCGAAAGTGACATAAGGCCAGTGACATTTGGCCTTGTGTCGCTTGGCCTTATGTCACGGCACCAAAATAAGAACGTCGTGTGCAAACATGTACTTAAATAGAATAATATAACAATAGTTTACTAAAACGCATGAATGTGTCTTATTTGCAAAATAAGTATAGCATAAAAAATTAAGAATGCTGCCGAAAGTCACTATTCCACGTGGATGAAGTCGCGGGCACAGCTAGTTAAGCATAAATCAGACCACAGCTATCATACAGGTCAACTCCGAAGAAGTAGCTATAGTGCCGGATTGAAAATCACTTTTATAAAAAAACACCCTTTACTTTTTTGTCTCCATTTTAAGTAGCCTAACTTATTCCTCCAATTAGTTCCACTTAATTAGCAAAGAAGGTACAATTAAAATAAATAAATAGGGTGGCGCAACAGAGCGAGGAGCCCCAGGGCCTAGCGCGTTTCTCACAACCATGCCTTGTGGGGGAATGGAGGGGACCTAATTTTCTGCCGGTTCCGAACGGCTAATCGAGAAAGCGTTTTTAATGGCAATGAATACTAACGGAGGACTTGCCAATTCTTCGCGAAATTAAGGTACAATTGCTCGTCTTAAATTAGCAAGAGCCCAGTGTAGGTATATAATTTTCGATACCCTCGTTTAAAGTTTTGTTATGTCTGAGGAACGAATAAATTTTAAAACGTTCTTGTCGATTATTTCAAAGATAACTGTTTTATTGTTGAGTACGCAATTACTTCTACAATTGTCAGTCCCCGACGACTGTGATCCTAATTGGCATGGTAACAGATAACAGAATAACAAATATCCATTACACAACTTTCATCACATTATTCCCAATTTCCCAACAGCCAAAGAAGGAAACTCTTTATTATTCTTCATCGACTTTGCTTGTATAGTGTTTGCTTCAAAATTCATCAAAAGACACAATTGAAATCCTGCAAAGCTGACGAATCCAAACTCAATAGCAAAACGGCACACAGAAAGCATTTTTTATTGAAATTGTGTAAGATACTCATGAGAGCATCAATTTTATAGATAGAATTGTATGATGTGATGAGTGAGACACTTTTCCCAATCGCTTTATAAATGTTCAGACTTCCGAAATGGAAAAAAGTAAATATTTTGATATGCCATGACTCAAAAGGGTCTTCTTAAGTATCCTGTATTACGCTACTCTATCCGCTTTTCTGTGTGTGTGTGTGTGTGACTGTATAGAGTGCCGCTGACGAGGACGAGGACGAAACGATGCCTGAGCTCATTCTCCAATTCTCCTAGTCGCGCCGCGTCATTCTGCTCCTGTGATTTTTATCTTGCTCACAATTGCATAGCAAAAACGAAAAAAAACCGTATGTAGTATACCTATACCTATATACACAACGCCAGCAGTCTACTTGGATCCTACATAGCCTATACGCCAGTGCTTCTGTTCGCTTTGATATCGCTTGCCATTGGATTCCATACGAATAAGAAATAAAGGGCTATATATTTCCAACTTCTCTTTGCTGCTTCGTTGGCATTTTGGCAAATCCTTTGTGTAAGATTGCTGAAAATTGAATTTCAAATAATTTCGTATTCTTCTTGGATGAATTGAACGAACCAGGGAAAATATAAATGAATTCTGCAACGCGAAAAGGAACTCAGTGAGTAAAAAATCATTGCCATTGCTTTGGAAGTACCAGCGATTCTGTATAAAGGTATTCCGAAGAATATATAAAAAAAAAAAGATTAATCGTTTATTTATTAATATTTTATTAGCGTAAGGGAGTTGATTTGCCATTTGGAGTGGGCTACGAGAGAAGGTGCAGTGGAATGGGGTTTTATGAAGCCTTACGCTGGAAAGAGTCGGAAGAGTCTTTCTGAATTTAAATTGGGATTTTCAGCAGCAAAAATCGAATTGGGAATACCAAAACATAAAATCTACAGCGAAGATAAAATTTTCGATGAGAAAGTCACTGAACAGGATATGCTGGTAAACAGAAGAAGTAAAATATCTGTCGATGTAAGTGGCTTCTTTGGGTCATTGTGGTGGTATGGAATGAAAGCAACAGAATGTCTAGAACAAGGGCAGTTTGATTCTTGAACCTTGTCCCACAAAAGTTTGTTTTCTTTCCTTTTGTTCTGAGAGGGAGATTTGAAGTAGTTTCTCGGAATCAACATAATAAACTGTTTATTTTGTGTGGCTTTATCAAAAATTCAGGGTCAATTCCAAAGAAAAAGAAAATCAAATACTCGCGGTTGTAGTCACTGAGGTAGAAAAAAGGTAGAAATTTTAATAAACTGATTTGCAATCTCCAGCGAATGGAAAAAAAAACTTAAAAACTTGTTATAGCAAGTGGTTTCTTAAGGGCTTTCGGAATTTAAAAAAAAAAACACATTAAATGAAGAAAAATGCATGCAAATGCATAAAACTACTTACTCACATAAGTAAAAGTACATTCATATGACGGTAAGAGGAATAATGCGCAAACTTTAATGCGATAATACTTAAAAATAAATTCTTTTTGATGCTTCCTTTTCGGTATTTTCAATAAAACAAGACCATTAAAAAAACAAAAATAAATAGGGTGGCGCAACAGAGCGAGGAGCCCCTGGGCCTAGCCCATTTCTCACAAACATGTCTTGAGAGGGAATGGAGGGGACCTACAATTTTCTGCCGGTTCCGAACGGCTAATTGAGAAAGCGCTTTTCATTGCAATGAGTTTACTAAAAGAGGACTTGCCAATTCCTCGCGAAAGGCGATACCCGTGAAAAAACATTTTTGCCTCTACTGGGATTCGAACCTCAAACCTATGGGTTAGCAGGTGGACATGCTTACTATCTCGCCACGGTAACATAATTATATTAAAGAAGTTATTTAAAAAATGTTCATTCTTATAAGTTTTTCATCAAAAAGGTGCTTCTAAATGAGCTGATAGTTTTTATGATGGCGAATAAAATTATTTATGTGTGCTTTTTTTTCGTTACGAATGAAAATGAATTCGTATATATATTTTTCTATATCATTTAATAAATTGTTCAATAAAAAGTGAGTTTTCTATCCATTCAAAAAACATTGTACCAGTATTCGGTTCAATTAAACAATTGAATCTAATGTCTTAGATCGTGTCTCAAACATTAAGGACTTAGGTGTTATTCTTGATTCCTCACGAAATTTTAGGAACCTCATTAATTTTTTATTACCAAAAGCTAACTCGTTAGTTGGATGCATAAAACGAAATGGCAAAGATTTTCGAGATCCTTTTGTTTTGTTAACTTTGTATACATCTCTTGTAAGATCGCTTTCGGAATACGCTGATGTAATTAGGAGTCCCGCGTTTTAAGTTAATTCTGACAGGGTAGAATCGGAAGATTTACGAAATTCATTTTCAACAAAATGAAAAAAATGGAATGAATGGGGTTTCTGTCCTGATTACAAAGGTAGGTGCTTATTGCTTGGAATTTAATCATTAGAATCAAGAAGAAAAATGCATGGTGTGATGCTCATAAGAGACTTACTATGCTACCACATAAAGTACTCAACACTTGCTCTATTACGTATTCATATAACTGCCAGGTCCACGAGAACAAGAATTTTCCTATTTCAAAAAATGCATAGAACAAATTATGGATGTAATGAAACGCTATCAAGATGTATAACTGATTTCAATGAAGTGCCTTCAAAAATTGATTTTTCAATCCTTAGTCGAAGTAAATTTAAGACTGATTTATTATACTCGTACTTATTTATATTTTAATGATTTATCCTTGGAGTAAAATTGCTTGTAGATAAATGAAATAAAAAAAAAATATAAAAAAAATAAAATTAAAACAAACAAAAAGACAACATCCGGTGATACTTATTAGGCTTAAAATGGTATTATCAAATTTTTCCCAAAGTCAAAGGTGGCTCGTCTCCGGTAAGCTTACTTACTTACTTAGGTGGGCATTACATTTCGGGATGAACGTGGGCCTCAACCAACATCCTTCTATAACGACTTCGATTTCGGGCGAGCTCTCTCCAGTTTCGCACTCCAAGTCGGTTGAGGTCTTCATCCACATGATTGCGCCACCTTAGACGAGGTCTTCCCCTTCCGCGATTTCCCTGCAATGTGCTTTCGAACACCCGACGAGCCGGAGCGTTTGGGTCCATCCGCTCAACATGGCCCAACCATCGTAGCCTCGCGATGCGTACTCTTCTGGCTATGCCCATGTCGTGGTACAGCTCATACAGCTCGTTGTTGTATCTTCTTCTCCACACATTGCCTTCGCATACGGGACCAAAGATCATTCGGAGAATTTTTCCTTCGAAACGACCAAGGATTTCCTCATCCACTTTCGATAAGGTCCATGCTTCCGCGCCGTAAAGCAGGACTGGGATGATTAAGCATTAAGGTCTTATACAAGGTTACCTTGGTTTTTCTGGAGAGGGTTTTGTTTCTCAATTGCCTTCTTAACCCAAAAAAGCAACGTTTGGCAAGAGTTATTCTCCGTTTGATCTCCGCACTGATGTTGTTGTCCGTGTCTACAGCGGATCCTAGGTAGACGAAGTCCTGTACTACCTCGAAGTTATGTCTGTCTATTGTGACGTATTGTCCAATTCGTCGATGTTCTGTGTCCATGTTTAATGTTTTGCCGTCATTAACCATCAAACCCATTTTTGCAGCTTCTGTTTCAATACTCGCAAAAGCACATATGACATCACGTTTTTATCTTCCTATTACGTCAATATCGTCTGCATAGGCGAGTAATTGTACAGACTTCTGAAAGATTGTTCCTCTGGTCTTGACGTTTGAGTTTCCTACAATCTGTTCAAGTATGATGTTGAAGAAATCGCATGACAGCTTGTCGCCTTGTC
This sequence comes from Melanostoma mellinum, assembly GCA_914767635.1. Taxonomy (NCBI): domain Eukaryota; kingdom Metazoa; phylum Arthropoda; class Insecta; order Diptera; family Syrphidae; genus Melanostoma; species Melanostoma mellinum. Next base: position 206,585,033 of record OU612058.1, read on the forward strand.
TGAAACATTTTTCGACATCAAAGGTCTCGGTGAGTTCTTTACCGACCTTGACGGAGCAGCGTCAATTCTCCAAAGTCATCCTGCATAGTAAGCTTTAAGTTATTTTTAATTAATACTTTTTTCGTACAAATTATAGCCTTAATGAGCCTCTTACACATTATATCAAAGAAACTAACTTTGTTTGTAGCAGAATAGATATAAAAATGGCTCTAGAGATAGCTTTACAATTAATGTATCTAGAATTAGTACTAACTGCATATCTCTCTTCACTCTTTCACTATTCCGTTTAGGAGGCTGAGTGAAACCAACAACTTCAAAGGCTCCGATTTCGATGGCTTCTTCGCATTGATGTCATAGATTTTCTTAGTTTAATGCTGGCGGCTTATGATTCAGCGATAGATGTAGGGACGCGCGATTGGAAGAAGCATCGGCTATCTCTTGTGGTTGCACCCTTCCGAAGTCATATTGTTTCACAGTGATAATGTTGGGAAAAAGTAATTGCCAGAATAAATTACAGAGCATGAAAGATATTAAATATTTATATAGACCAGCAGTGGGTTTAGAAATATCTGTATCTGTATCTGTAACTGTATCTGTATCTGTATCTTTAACTGTATCTGTATCTGTATCTGTAACTGTATCTGTATCTGTATCTGTAACTGTATCTGTAACTGTATCTGTATCTGTATCTGTATCTGTATCTGTATCTGTATCTGTATCTGTAACTGTATCTGTATCTGTATCTGTATGTGTATGTGTATCTGCATCTGCATCTGTATCTGTATCTGTATAGGTATCTATCTCCAACTCTATCTCCATCTCCATATCCATCTCCATCTATATCTCTATCTCTATTTCGTTCCTCAATAGCGGGGTCCACACTGTCCAATTTGTTTGTCAAATTTGTTGGATGAATAGTTGGACGGAAAAAACACGTAGCGTCCACACTCATCAAACAAGTTGTCTAACTTCATTCTGGTCTGAATTTCAACCATGAAGGACATATGATGAAATTTAACAAAAGCAAGAAAAACAAAAGAAGAGGTGGACTACCTGAAAACATCATAAATGTGCACAACGAAGAAAAAATATTCTTTCAGTGCGATGTGCACATTTTTCCAACAGAGTTTCATAGGCCATATACTTTCTAGTAATATTTTTGTATTCTTCGCATTTTATATGCCATATCTCTGGAAAACTTTTGTAGACGTCAAACTTCTGTACAATCCAAAATTCGCAATTTCACTTTAATTTAATTTAAATTATAAGCTATAAACAAAAGCAACCCTTTACTTTACTGAAATGATAATTGCAACTTTGGTGCCACCAAACTATTTATATTATCAATTTATTGTAATTTGCATTTTGTAGATATGTGCCCATTAAGGAAAAAATATTTTTCCTTGCGACGCCCACTACCTGAAAGTATCGTAAATTTATTCCTATTTCAATGTGCCTACCTACAAAAAAAATTTTTCCCCTACCTGAAAATATTACAAATTCCATTTTCAATGTGCCCAACAAAGAAAAAACATTTTTTTCCTTGCGAGGTGCACTACCATCGTAAATTCCTCTTTCAATGGACCGACGCGACCGAACAAAGAAAAATATTCTTTCCGTGCGATGTGCACTACCTAAAAACATTTTTGAAATGAAATTTCTTCGAAGTTTGACGACGAGCGTCCACATTCATCCAACTTGTTGTCCAACTTGCAAAAATATCAAAAAATTTTGAAAACCATCCAACAAATTTGACAAACCTATTGATGAGCGGCCACACTTTCAAATTTGCTTGACAAACTCGATGTTTGACAAACAAATTGGACAGTGTGGACGCCGCTAATCTCTATAATACCTCAAATTTTATACCACCTCATTCGAAATTGGCTTTAAACTTCTTAAAAATTAGTTTTAGCTTAGCATTGGATAGAATTTGCCATGAATAATAAAATCAAGAAACACAGCTCATCAAGAGACAATCGCAATCAATCTTATGTGGATACCCACGTTACCTAAGTTCTTACGTGACACTAAAGAGTTTCCTAGTGACTTTCACATATTCAATGCCTTCGATCTGTGAGCTGCGAAAAGTTCCTATTTATGGCTTGAATGCAGATCCTTTTGATGGAAAATTAATTTTGTATTATCATTGCACTGTGGAAATTCAGACTATTGAAAAAATAAGAAAAACAGGAAACCAACTTTGTCTTGGAATATTAAAAACATAAAATTTCTCAATGGTAGATTTCACCAGAGTCTTATTCTAAATGAAACCCGTCTATTAGCAGACCTAGAGATAACAACACATCACAAATAACAATGTGATAACTAAGGATAATCTAAACTATAATAAAGAAGCTTCAGAAATACCTTCACAATTCGCTTGAGACTCATTCACAAAACTGATTGCTGAAACTAACTCTTATTTTTTCCTCAACCCTTTTCAACAATTTCAGTACAAGTCTAGGCAAAACAAAACTTTTCCCCTTTATTTTGTTTGTTTTCTATTCGATGTAAAGCAACGAGTGACCTACCTTCTATTTTTCAATAAGAAGAGCTTACAGTTTTTGATTAAACCATGTTCCCTTGCCTACAATGCCCCTACAGTAGGTCCATTAATACAGGCACACATTATTATATTTATTTATATGGAACCCACTACCTACTCTTTTTAAACTCATTCCAGAACACATTTATTCTCGACGGAACTTAAAAAATGTGTACCATCAAACACCAATGGAGAAGACTTAATCTCTCAATTCTGCTCCGAAACAGGGTCTTTTACCATAAACCACACAGAAAAACAACAACAACATCAAAAGAATCACCACTAAAACGGCATCAATATAATATATATGTATAGTATATGTATATTGAAAAGAAAATCAAAAAGAGAAAGCACAGGAAGAAAAAAACAAACAACTTTCCATTGAGCCGATTTATTTGAATGTCCCAAATAACGTTTGAGCAAGCGACCTACCATAAAAATGCAAATACCCAGGGAAGCTATCAATGGTAGAAAAAAAGGCAGTAAAAATGGAATCACAGACATTTTCGTTAGACTGGAATCCTTAAGGAATTTTCAATTGAATTGAATAAAATGTATTCATATATTGATGCTCATTCAGTATACTCACTGAGAAAAGACATAAAAATAAATAAAAAAATCCTTTCTGATGTTTCATGTTCACTGTTCAGTGTGTGTAGAGCTTCGCTATTATGTGTGTGGACAGTCGACCATGAAGGAATGGTAACAAAATTTTATTGAGACAAATAACTTGCTAAATTCTTAAGAAGTTTGTTGACTTCTAGAAAGCGTTCGTTGTGGGGGTGGGTATCTCCGCATCTTAGTAAAAAGCAGGAAGGAATATGCGATCGTATGGATATATGTACTGTGTCATGGGATTGTCTCTTGCAATTGCAACTCTGTTTTACAACCCATTTATTCATATAAGGAAGTAGTAAACTAGGAAAGTACGTATTCTGTAGGTGGTATTTGGTATTTTGTAAATTTGTCTGTGTTGGGGAGACTCGGACCAAACGCATTTCAGGAATCCACAATTTGAAGCTGATTCTAAATAGTACTTTTCATGGCTGTTAACTTACTCTCCAAGGGCTTGCCAATTCTTCGCGAAAGTATTAAAAACAATTGAATTGAAGATCCTTTACCCCATAGACACTAAATAATTAAGTGTGTAGAATTGTTCTCAATCGCAAACTCAACTGAGGGGAAAAAATCAAATGAAAGTGGAAGAAAAGCCCATCAAAGCAGTACCTAAATTTTTTTTTAACAAATGGGAACTGACCACGAAACCTAATCGCTGGATGTGCAGATTGATAATGAGAATAATAATCTCACAAAAGCCCTTCTGGTATAGTGATCATCATTAGAGAGAGCATCAAACCTCAAGGGTATGACCGAAAACAAAAGCACCATGGCAATTAATTTCCCACTTTTGCAATTTTTTTTTCAAGCGAAATTACTTGCAGCCTGTGAAGCCGCATGACATTTCGCTATACACAAAAAATGGTAAGCGAAAACATTGCGTCTTCATAATCAACCATATCAGACAATAAAGGCAATCTCATCCAAAGTCACAAGATCCAAATTATAAGAAAGCTTCCGCAGTAACTTAAGACTGATCAGTACAGCACAAAGCACAATGAACACTGTAACTTTAATTCAGTTTCCAGGACACCGTAATATAAGTAGGAATGAAATTGCAAGTTGACAAGCCAAAATCGGGTCTTCACTTACTTAATTGCATCTAAGCCTATATTTCTGTTCCACTAGAGCAAGAAAAAAATATACTTAAAATTGCTAATGACAATTTCGGACACTTGCCGGGTTTCCAGGAACTTAAAAATAAAAAATAAATATAGTGGCGTAACAGAGCGAGGAGCCCTTGGGCCTAGTGCATTTCTCACAACCATGCCTAGTGAAAGAATGGAGGGGACCTACAATTTTCTGCCGATTCCGAACGGCTAATTGAGAAAGCGCTTTTTATGGCAATTAATAATAACGGAGGACTTGACAATTCCTCGCGAAAGGCGATACCAGTGGAAAAACATTTTTGCCTCTGCTGGGATTCGAACCTCGAACCTCTGGGTTAGCAGGTGGACATGCTTACTATCACGCCGCAGGTACCACTTCCAGGATGACAAAAATTTTCAAGAAGAAAACAGAACTTTAAGTACAGCCTATAGCAGGATTCAGCTCTCTCCGATAATTTGCATTCTCACAGGGCACAACTAATTTTGCACTAACATACAGAAGAACTAAGCATTAGCACAGCTGATTTATATAGAGGATGTTGAGATGCGGCGGCAGAGGAAGGGTTATTCGACTTTCTCTTTGAGTATGCCCTAGATAATCCAACACCAGAAAAACAGCCCACGACACGTATTCAACGAACTAAGCGACACCTCATAACTGTCACAGAAAAACATTCTTAAATTTAATTAATGCTGCAAATGTCTGGTAGACGCTCCTCGAAGCTAGTGACCACCAATCATCCTCCTCCGCCTTATTCTCACTTCCTTACTACTTGTTCTCCCTTATAACGGGGAGCACAATAGATTCTTTGACATCCGCGAAAAGTGTCTGGATTTGCGTCAAATTCACCTCCAGCGCTGCGGCTTTTAATCAACCTTTCAAATCCTGAAAGAGTATAAGACCAGGCCATTTGAGAAGCCATAGACTTGGAGAGGTCGATTTTCTTGCAACTCTATTTTTATACGCATTTTTGTGAAGTGAGAAAATTTTAAACCAACCAACCCCTTGACAAAGTTTCCGAGTCAATTTCAAGCAAAAATTGGTAAGCAAGACTACTCACTTGGCAAAAGTTTTAGGCTCATCAGTTCTTCATCTGCTAAAGACCCTGGAAGAAAAAATAGTCAGGATGCCAAACATTCTGTCGAGTACCTACCTACATTTTCAGTAACATATGCGATATATAGGCCTACGGATTCGGAAAATCTTGTGATCGTAAATAGAAAGTTTAAGGCACTACCAGTCTACTGGCGGTGGCCTTTCTGCCCACATCAGATGCTGCTATCGACGCACTGCTGTATCTTCCTTCCGTCGATATCGATATCATGGATCATGGTATGTATTTTTAAAACAGTTTTCGGTCGTGTCTGGTACAACTCGCACCGAAATTTTTATGATATTGCAACCATTATATGTGCCTATTGATTTCCAATGAATACGCCGTTCTGTATATGATTCAAAGTCTCAAATTGACGCGAAAATATATAATTGACTGGTTGACCTCGCTTCAGAACTGGTCCTCAATCGTTTTTATAGTGTCAGAACCGATAAAGGATCAGATGCCATTGTTTTAAGGGCGAAAACATGAGATTTCCAGCATCACTAGACACATACGCGTCCTTTTTCCAAACTATGATACCTATCCTTTAAATGGTAAAAAGTATTTGAGTCTGCAGCTAGTGCAAAGCTGTGCTTATTTCTCTACTCAAACCATTAACTAATTCGAAAGTGATCCCAAAATGAAAAACTCTCAATGTCGCTGGAGGGCTAAGTTCATTGCGCCATGTTTCGGTTTCAGGCCTTTGCTTTATCACTGGAAACTCGAATACCAATGAGATTGCAAAACAAGGATCACATCTTTCCAAAGATCCAAAGCAGCGCTTAGGTTGCCAAGGTCTTACTGAGGCTCTCATCACCGATCCATACATACATAAGGTGGCGCAACAGCGCGTGCAGCCCCGAGGCTCAGCGCCACAACCATGTCTTGTAAGGGAATGGATGTGACCTATTTCTCTTGCGCTTTTCATGAAAGAGAACTTACTATCGGAGGTCTTGGCAGTTCCTCTGGCTCGCAAATATCAAACACACAATCGCAGCTTAATGTGTAATTTGGGCACGCGAATCTTTAAGAGCCCGACCCATATAATCCGTTGCGTCCGTTCGCTGCCGGATTCACCTGACAGCTCGATTAAATACACACGATCTTATGAGAGGTGACCCATAAGCATCGGATGCAACGGACGCAACGCAAAAAGTAGCCCAACTTTTAACTTTTTGCGTCCGGCAAAAGAGAGACATGCGCAGTCATAACCAATTTGAAGTTTTCTTGTATATGGAAAAAGTGACAATGGGCGCGTTCAAGAACCTATCGGATAGCCTATCTCGGGTATCTTGGATACCTTTTTTTTTTTTGCTGCAGACAACAGCTGTGAAATATTAAAATTCGACTTTTGAAAACAGAAAAACATTCAAAATATCATTGCTAGACGATTATAACTTATTTTTTTTCCATTTCCCGCACGTAAACAACAACAACAAGCTATCCGGATACGATTCTTGAACGCCCCCATTTTGACTAAATTTATCTGTCAAAACACCGCAACGGATTCTATGGGTCACCCCTATCCGTTGTGTCCGGCAAAACTCATAGCTGTCAGGTGAATCCGGCAGCTAACGGACGCAACGGATTCTATGGGTCGGGCTCTTAAGCCAGTTTTCCAATTGCGAGCTGTCTGATGAATAAAAAATAAAATTGTTTGGATTTCGTAAATTCAATGACCAAACTAACAACAGCTTACAATTTGCGCGATCTCTGGAAACCATATGGAATTTTTATCTTCAAACAACTACCACGAGCTTATTATAGATTGATCAAAAGGAAACTTTTTTCAACAGAAATGAATGATGTTATCAGTTCTAACGACTAGAATAAGCTCGTTTTAGGTTGACAATAGGAAACGCACCATTTTCATCACAAATGAGTAAGTAGTTGGGTTTTAAACGAACAGACACTAATAACACGATAAGTTTTTTCACCTTTAATTGCTCAGAACGAACGCACCAGATGCGAGAGAAAATGTAGCCTAATCCTTTCTATCAGGTTCCACGTTCCAGGCACTAGGCCCAGTCATAGTGAGAGCTGTTAATCTAGGCTCCTCATAATGGAAGTATCGTTTGGCTGGAGGTACAATCGTCCGGTATTTAGATCTGAGTGTTCACTTGGTATTCAAAAGCATCAATCAAGAAAAAGAATTTCAATGACAAAAATAGCGTCATTATTAACATACAGTAAATGATGGCACTCCTAAACTCCCCAGCATAGCATTACTGCTATCTTCGAAGACCGTCATCTAACAGTGGATGGTTTTCTATGTGTCAGAAAAGCAGTTGAGAGCCTTTGTTTATAAAATTCTTCGAAATTTGGTATGAGGCTTATCAATACTCATCTTCAAACATCTCAGTCAGGACCTCAAGTCCGATGGAAACGACTATGACCAACCGGTTTTGAGGAAAAGAGGATAAGTTTGTGAAGCAAAGTGAAAATGTGTAGCGTTATCGCCCTTAAACGCAAGGGCTCTTTGACAGCAAAATTTGCTTAAATTTAATTTCAACAAACTTTATTTAGTTTAATTCAAAATAATGTTCAACAAATGTCGCCAAATCTGAGAAAGCACAGACAATTGAGGTGAAAAGCAAAGTTGAAGTAACAATTTCATGAATAGGTTCCAAAACACTCCAAGATCAAAGTCATGGTAGACTTCTGACCATCTTCTCATGAACGTTTCGTTAGCATCTTCACACTTAATTGGTGTGGAAGGCATTTTTTAGTGAAACTTCGCATCCTGTCTCACTCCAATCCAAAGTACAGTGGAGGTCCAATATAACGAATGCCGATATAACGAATGATCGATATTACGAACACTTTTTTCAAGTCCATTAGGTATTCTATATAACGAACAAAATAACGAATTTCAGACGAAATGGAAATTACGTACTCTATATAACGAACAAATAACGAATTTCAGAAAATGAAAAAAAAATTACTGTAAGTGTATTAATGTGTCTACTTACATGTATGGTCGTGATAATATTGGAAGATACATACACACAATTGCACGTTTTATTTATTTAAAGATTTGTATGACAAAAAGGTTTCGATATAACGAATTTTCGATATAACGAATTGACTCTGGACATTATATCGTTCGTTATACTGGACCACCACTGTACCAAGACGAAAGTCTTTTACTAGAGATCAGGAGACCGAAACCTGGACCCAAAATAATTATTTTCCTTATTGATATTGACTATTTTAAGAACAAAACACTTTGCATGCTCATCTTCTCTCTCAAGAAAACGGTTTATTGTTTATTTGTATCTATTCAGTGTTTACACGTATAATGTTATCATATATTTACATCTTCCAGGAATATCTCATCTTACGACAGGACATTGTGTTACAAATATACGTACACCATGTCTGGCGTTCTTTGTATCTGGCACCTGATATTCATTGAATTAATACAATCCTCCTACACATCTCTCATGCAGAACGCACCCCCTTAACTTGTTAACAGTTTACCCTCATGAGTTTGTTTACTTTATTTACGTTACGTGTCACATTGTATATCTTCTCCCTTAACCTGGTCAATGTGCAACAGATGCAAAAAGCAAGGGATATCGGTTCATGGTTGTTGTAATAATATATAGTAGCATCGCAAAAAGTGTGCACATGCATAACCACAGGATACCGATATCTTAATCGGATCTGGGATAATTGCACGCAGCCAGTTGTTTAGTTGTTTATCGGATGAACGCACAACATGCCAACACCAAGTACAGTAGATACTGCTCATTCTTAAACGCAAAATGCGGGAGGATTCCAACAGCAATAAATGTTCAAATTGAGTTTTATATCCTCATTAGGTACTCGGTGCTCGTAGTGGCATCGCATCGCATCGCACCCGCACTCACTTGAGATAATAGACGTTCCTGGAATGGTCTCCTTGTACTATATACAAATATACCAGCAGAAATAGAAGACCGAAGACCAGCCGGCAACAGAGTCCTTTTGGCAATGGTTCCAATGAACAGAAAAGAAATACAGAAGCGCACCAATATCTTCTATACCTACTGTGTGTTAGTTGGAATTCTGGAAGGTAAAATACATTACCGACCGCATTGCTGGCCGCCACCATAAGGTCGAACAAGCTGGCACTAAACTAGTTGAGTTATATCGAAGTGTTCGTCCTCTATCTGTTATTATCTACGGCTATGGGGATATTGTGGTGCGGTCTAAAAGTCCTTATCCTTATACCTATATACGAGTATTAAGTTGTTCCTAGGTTCTTCATCCAATTCAACACCAGAATAGAGAACGGAATCGCGCGGCTAGTAAAAATTGAGGGCAATGTCCAATGCCTGCCGATCCAGAGATAAACAGATATAAAAGTTAAACGAGGGTGGCTAGCGGCAAGGAAACATATAATTGAATTAAATCTTCCATTTTTATTGGCACTAAGGTGCTCTCCTTTATTATCCGTCGTTTCCATCGGTCGGTTGGTTGAGTTATGCCCGGTCTTTCTTATTTTTCTTTGTTGTTTTTTTTTTTCTTCTGTGTCTTGCATTAACATTGGTTTTGTTGGACAGCGCGCGAATTGTTATTTGACCATGGTGACCAACTATGATCTGTCGTTTTACGAGAAACTTACTTTAATTTTTTCCTCCATTAAATTTGGATCTGAATAAAGTATAAAAAAAGTCATTGAATGCGTAAGCATTACTCTTTGTAGTAAGCATATACTTTTAGACACTGAGCAAGCTAATTGATATTTTTAGCCCAACAATGTTTATCAAATGAGCCTAAGGTTTAGATAAAATTCTACTGCTATATCGAGATGAGGTAGAAGTATTGCTGTGGTGCAGTGGCAGAGCGTCAGATCAATAAACCAAATGAGTGGGCTCGAATGCCGTGTCGGGTATCTACGTTTCTTTCAGACTCTCAATTTCATTTGGACTTAGCCTTCGAGGTTATAAGTGAAATTACAACCACTATATTTCCATCCGCTGTGCCAAGAAGATAGAAGACTGCTACCCTCGTAGTTCAATGGACCAGTAAACTGGGCTACACAGTACGACACACGGGAGACTTTTAGTCGAAGATTGAAACGGTAAGGTCAACGGTCTTCTCAACAAGGATCTTTAAATGCTTATAAAGAGAGTATATAGAAATTAAGGTGGCGAATAAGAAATGTCCGCAGTCTGATGCCCCCAAGCTGATTTTTGATCCTTAAGTCTGTGTCTAAGCTGCGTTTTAGGGTACTTGTCCCCGCCTTACTAAGACTGTCAGTGCTTTAAGTTGATAACCGTACGCTTTAATCAGAGAGAAGGCTTATTTGTGATTTTTCACAAAAATAAATCACTTCAAGTAACTGCGACGTACCCCACCGTCGGATCACTAGTGTGAAGCACTAAAGTGGTTGAGCTGTGACCATTTCGAGATCACTAAACTCGTAACCCTTAAAAATAAAGAACAAAAAGAAGAACCATTTCGATAACCGAAACAAGCTCCTCAACTAGGGCGAAACGTCAGTATAGCAAGAGCTGATAACTATAACAAGGATATACAAACTCAAAACTCAAAACTTAACACTTTCTGTGTTTCTTTCGAAACTTGCGTCCTACAAATCAATAGCCAAAAAAATACTCATTTTTGAATCACGTCAGAGAAACAGACGACCCGAAGAGAGCTGGTTTTTAAACAACATCCGTATTGAAGTTGTTCGAGAAATTAAATATCTTGGTGTTTTGCTCACAACCTCAATATGATTAAGCACGCCCAGATGAAGAACAACGAAGCCAAGCTAGCTTTAAATATGATATGGCCAAAATTCCTTGCCAACCGGAATATTGATGTGGCCTCCGAGTACCGTGCAATAGTCAATACATCTTTGTGCTATTAAGCTCAGGTGTTCGGATATACACCTCTGGATGCTTTTGGGGCGATTCAAAGGCTTTTTTCAAAGGTTTATTTCGATTGCCAAACTCAATGTCGAGTCAGGAATACCACCTGTTTACATTCAAACCCTCAAAGCAAATGCAGACTATATTTCTAAAGTTATAAACCGAGGTGATGAGAGTCTTCACAAAACAATTCTGATTCGACTTCTTTATACAAATGCTACGCCATTTAATGATTGGAAAGAGCTCGCGTTGTCGCATGATGCCGTTTTTTCGTCAAAAAATGTATACGCAATGTTTGGATAGAGCAGCTTCGTCTTTATCCAAAAGTGAAGGTATACAAGAACTTAAATCACCAGTTGAGGTCTGATGAAAACTACTTCAGAAGAGATTTTTCCGTCGAAGTCATCAGTGTTATTTTCCGAGCGAAAGTCGAAGTTTTAAATTTGAACTACTTGCCACACCGAGAAGACCTGCCCCAAATCTGCGACTTATGTAATAGAAGGGATCACTTCAGTGCGATATGCCCTTTTTTGCAAGAGATTCAGCGACTTTATTTCCAACAAAATACTCTCAAGTTACAACATCTTTCTATATGGGGCAGCAGGTTGGCTTAGTCTCTATCGGTATTGCCAGCATGCGCTCTCTTATCGCAAAAGTTTTCCTTAAACGAGTCAGTTATTGCAAATTAATTAAATTTATTTTCTTGTGTAAAATCACTTAATATTGGTATTTTTTACGAAGATGAAAAAGTCAAATTATAAATTTTAATAATATTATTAATAAGCTTAAATTTTGAATTGTAAGCTCTTACTTTTATATATACTTGTTTATGTTTCAAATCATTAAAATTGTTATTTTACAATCCTAATACTTTTAACACAAACATTTATCTAAGTCATCATGATATGTTCTATCAGGCAGACGGCTAAATTGCCATGTCCTTAATCTTAACGTTTCTATTTGTAAACTTTTTGATGAAATAAAGAATTTATCTATCTCTATCCATCTATCTACAAACTCAAAATGAAATAAAATACAAGAACCAAATTGTTGGTCTTGAATAAAAGATATTCTTATACCATTAGTGCTTAAAAATGACTTTAGACAAATTAGCCTCTCGGCTGACTAGAATAAGGCGCAATCAGGAAGTCCTAATATCGACCACTTTTTCAAATAAGCCCTATGTCGGCAGTAACAATTCGTAAGCCTTGCACTAAAGTAAGCCCTTTCGTTATGGAATGGCAAAACGCACTACCACAAATATACCGCCAGTTGTGAAATTGAAATTCACTTGAGTTGCCTACTTGACGACTCTAAAAAGCAATTCTTTAGTATATTCCGGGTCAACCATAAATCCAATTGACTTTACTGCGTTCGGCTGCAGGGTGCCACTAGAATCATGATTTTCCACACGTTCTTAGATACCAACAAATCTACTTCATACTTGGTAACCAAATCATGTTCATATGCTATTTGTCCTGGCCGATAATTGAGCTCAGCGACCAATTGAATCGTCGAAACGTAGGAAGATTCATATGTTCAAAACGTTTGCAATTCATCACGGCTCGAAGAATTGATGCCCATTGATAGTGTCCCAAATTAGATGTAAATACAAATTTTGGGGTTCGCGCGAACCCCAATTTTTTTTATTGCATTGTTTGTCGTGCCGTAAACTAGGGTTAAGAAAACAACAGAATTTCAACTCCAGCTTAGCAGACCTCGGCTCTCTCTGTTGATTGGCATTCTCTTAGGCCACAACTCGTTGGGTATGGGTACCCACATGATGAGAATGGGCATTAGCACATCCAACTTATGTAGAGGATGCCAAGATTAGGAGGCAGAGGAAGGATCATTCCATTTCCTCTGTGAGTGCCCTAGCCTGGCTCACACTAGGAAAAAAAATCCTCGGAAAATACTTCTTCGACGAACTGGGCGTCATCTCTAGTCCCCCGTTGAGCACCGTCCTGAAATTTACTCAGGGCTCCAAATGGTTCAGTGGGGGTTGCCTACACCAATAAACCAATCACCAACTCAACCCTCTACCTCTCCAATGCTCCCACCTCCGCATCCTCTGTTTTTCCCGGGGAGCACAATGGATCCTTGAGATACGAGTGAGGTGCTGCCACTTGTGGCTGCACCCCACAAGCTACCTAGCCTTACCTAGTGCTAATAAAGTTCAAGCAGAAGCTAAACTGTGCTGTAACTTACATACGTCAGGCGAAAAAGACAGCAAGAGATGATAAGGGAATTCGGAGCGGTATTTATTTTAAGGAAAATAGATTTTGATTTAAGAAAATGAAAAGGTAAAAATGCTGTCAAGTAAGGTGAGCAATGTGCTAGGCACTAGAGCGTTTGGTACAGTTTCCTGTCTCCACTTGGAATTGCTATACGAAAGCTAAAAATTTAAGATTTCAATGGATACTGACTATAGATCTTTATCAAACGCGTCTATTTACTTATATTTTAATTCTTTGACGTCTGTATATGTTTATCAAGAAGCTATTGAAATGTGTAGACGTGTGGTTTCCAAATACACGTGTAGTAAAAAAAACAAATTTTTTTTAACAGCGGACCTATCTGTGATTTTATCTAGGGTCAAAGCCTGTTATTCCATTAAAATTTTGAAAAACGAAATTGGACAAACTTTTGTTTAGACAAAAGATAGTTTGTAGTATTCATTTACAACCATCACTGCTTCCAATGTCTGCGCTAAAAAACCCGAAAAAAGGCTATGTTTTAGTTCGAATCTATTCGAAAAGTACTTTTCTTCCACCTACCTGTCTACAGTAGTGTGTTTCAAGTGGAAATTCCGCCGATAAAAGAATTCCTCTCCTGGCTCAGAGAAAACGTTGTATCCTCCACGGATATTCGTACCTTCTCGGACAGTCAGGTTGCTCTCAAAGCTCTTGTCTCACTCTTTAAAATCTACTTCGGTCCAAAAATCTCGCACGTCTCTAAAGGAGATGTCAGAACAGTTCAACATTTACCCATCAATTCGTGCCGGATTAGAAGGACATACTACCATACCAAGGTGAAATCGCAAAACAAAAGAAACAACTTCTAATCTTCGGTCTGAAAGGACAACATAGGTATATCTATCGCTATGCAAGCTTTTGCTAAAATGGGACGTTTCTGAGAAGATGAGCACTAGATAAACAAAGAGTATCGAAACTCTCTCTTTAGTATCGAAACGTTTAAAGAGCTTGTTGAATCTAGATCGTCTGCATATTAGCTCCATCACAGGTGTCCTGGAGGATACAGGATACTGCCTAATATGTAGACCCAAAAGACTTGGTGTCTACTCCAATAACTTCTGTTGAAGTTGCAAGGACGAAGAGGAAGAGGAAACAATCCAACATATCCTTTGTTCATGCCCCACTCACCACGCTTCCCAACAGATGGAAAACCCACCTAGGTGATTACATTTTGGACCACACCTGGGATCTAGCTAAAAACGACCCTAAGTCTCTCCCTTTTCGTACGAAGTTCTGAAAGGTTTGACTAACTCGTGATAAAATCGACAGTATATAATCGATTATGGTGTATTTCAACTCTCTGATCTCCTAGATAGGGACCAGAGAGTGATCAAAAATCAATCTCAGCGCATTATAATGGGCCCTATATGTGGACTTAGTATGTCAGTCGCCTTATTCTGACAAACACATCTAACCTAACCTAACCTTATCCAATCGTCTTCTATCTTTGTTAACTAAAGAGGTTTAAAAGCGCACAAAAAGGACCAAACATTTGAGCCTAGATCTTACAACTTACACCTGTATATTTAAAAGTGAGAATAAATACAAAAAGTCATAAGCTTTTCTATATTTTTCTGTCAAAAAGTCGCTTTTCAATTTAAAAATAGAAAAGGATATGCCCACAAGCAAATTTAGTAAATTTAGGTTGCGATCAGCCCAGAGTGGGACTTAATCTTAGTGCTGGCCTAGATCAACAATGTCTGTGACAATTGAAGATGATCTACAGCATTCTGACAGACTTCGGGTAGATTTAGTAGATTAGTTTGGCAACCCATAACCTGTGAAAGCAAAACTTAAATACAGTCTTACAGGTTGTTATTTCTACAAAAAATTAAGACTATTATTAGGTCTCTACCATTAGTATTGACAGAGATATCGAATTTAACATAGGTCATAGTACACCAAAGTTAGCCTTTTCTTAAATTGTCAAAAAGTGGTGTCAAAGTTGAGAATTGAGCTTTTCTGTAAAACATTTTTTTTCTTAGAATATGACCAAGAATCACACCCTAAAAGATAATACACAAAGTACGGAACACCCTGTATATCTCGAGAAACTTCTGAAAGTCGACTACCGTACAAGAATGGTTTAGCAGTGCACGTGCCCATTTTTGAACTTAGCCTTAGTAATATAAAACATAACCCTCTGGCTCTTATAGAGCAGAATTATGTCTAATAAAAGCTATCGTACTTACAAATTTGTAAGACGACAAAACAAAAAAAAGGAACTCAGAAATTGATATTCAGTAAATCACCCCATGTGGTAACATTGCATTTTGGACGTCCAATCGTTAACAACCCCTCTGTCGGACAACAAACACCATTTCGCATATTGGCTTCCTTTTGTGTGGTTTGCAGTGCAGTGTTTTTTGTTAGCGTAAATTGTTATCGCCCTTGTACACAAAACAGGGACTTTCTCTCTGCGTGCTAGGACATAAAACACAATTAATGTGGATTATAGTTAACCATTAAAATGTTTGCCCAGTTTGGGTTAATAAGGGTTTTCCTTTGGCTGTGTGGATTAATTTTCCTTTTCGTTCGAATGACCTCTGATGGCAGATACTTGTTGTCGATGGTTAGGGCAGCTAGGGATACACAAGGTCTGAAGGTAGGACTTGCTTATGTTACCCAAGAGGGTAGATCATAAAAGTATCTTTGTGAAATTAAATTTGATGTCTATCGGGAGATTTGAGCAGGAGAACGCACTATACGTGTGCTTTGTGTGGTCGGTTGGTGGTGGCTGCATATACAGACGACCGAACGTTATGGAAAAAATTATGATTAGTACGTTTTCATTCCCAACTGACATGATGGTAAAAATTAAAATATCGACAACACGCTCAG
Source organism: Melanostoma mellinum (assembly GCA_914767635.1). NCBI lineage: Eukaryota > Metazoa > Arthropoda > Insecta > Diptera > Syrphidae > Melanostoma > Melanostoma mellinum. The sequence continues at coordinate 206,601,365 of OU612058.1, forward strand.
AGCCTGCTGTGCGTCGTGTTGCTCGTAAAAATAAAAAAAACCTAAGTCCCTTAGTACCTATAAAAATGATTGTGAAATTGATTTCGCCAAAGTGGCTCTTGAAGGGTTTTAGCACTTCAAGATTATTTTTAGCCATAAAACCGTACGAGGTGTTGTGTGGGTAAAAGAGGTTTTTTATGACAGCCTGGTGATAAGTATCTCTAACTGTTTGTCTTTTAAAAGGCTGTCGTTTAATTCCATGCGTGACACAAAGTAATTCGAACTGTTTTACCAACGCACAACTTGTGGAATTCATTTTATCAAAAAAAAAAAAAAAAACAGACTGAGGTTAACGTGTCGTGCCATAACATAACCCTCCTTTTTAGTACGGTGTTACGCTGTTGACCTATAACCTTAAACCTCAACTACAATAAGGATCTATGTTTACCTACTCGACATTGAACTTCTCTGCAAAGGTCTATGCGAATGAGGAAGGAAAATCCTCTTAAAGCTTAAAGGAAGACGGGGAGATACATACAAACATTTCAATATTTAAAAAAAACCAAATGTTTTAACATAGCTCTCCATCAATCCTATGCCTCTACACAGGGTAGGTACTCTATTCGTTTTGCAAAATTGAATTTGAATAGGAGAATTACTTAAGAGCAAACATTTGTCCTTGTCAATCGATTCAAATCATCAAAGCAAATTTCTTTAGTGTGTAGGTACCTATAGTGTATAGTCAATAGGCATTAGAATAATCAACCATCTATCCACCCACTTGCTATGATTATTTGAATTCCATTCAATTAAGCCCCTAAAAACGGAAGCCGTTATAAAGTATAGAATCAACGACAGCTAAAACATATTCATTCAACAGAAATGTTCTCCCTCTTTTCGTTTCTAAGGATCCTGGGATCCTTTCGAAAGGTACTTGTTCTTTCTGGACCATAAAGTCAACCAAGTGATGAGTGAACTCGTCCAAATGGGTTCCTTCAGTAAGAGCTCACCAAACCGGAAAGCTACAAGGACATTGCCTGTAGAGTGTAGAATTTCGTTTCAGATTAGGTGTCAATCGGTATTGTTAATTTTTTTTTTTTTTATCTTTTGTAAGAATATCAAATTTGATGGTTATTAACTTTCAAATCGGATCCCAATGGCTTAGCGTTTGGGTAAGAAGATGGAGGCCATTGAAATGTAAGAATAAAATTAGCATATCGAAGGCGGATTCAATTTGCAAATTGTTATCAGGTTTATTCTTAATGTTATGGGACTTTATGTAGACATTAATTCTGGAGATCATTGGTTTATTGTATGCAAACAAATGAAAACAAATTCAAATAAACCTGTGGGAAATACTTCGTTTTTGGTTTTTGTTTGAGGACTGAATTATTCGAGTTTAAGAGTGTTTTTATTTTGCACTTAAACGGAGTGGAAAATAAAATGCACGGCAGTGTAACACGTACTTGCGATTGTGGGGTAAGTATATAAAATGTACAATATCAAAAGCTGAAGGCTGAGTTTTCCGAAGCTTACTTACTTACTTAAGGTGGCGCTACAGTCCGGTTCGGACTAGGGCCTCAACCAACATGCTTCTCCAGCCAGCTCGGTCCCTAGCTAGCTGCCTCCAGTTTTGCACGCCAAGTTGGTTGAGGTCCTCTCCTACTTGCGTGCTCCACCTGAGTCGCGGTCTTCCTCTACTGCGCCGTCCCTCGGGATTGGATTCGAAGACTTTCCGGGCCGGAGCGTTGTTGTCCATTCGCTCTACATGACCCAGCCATCTAAGCCGCTGGACCTTGACTCGTTTGACAAGGTCAGTGTCGCTGTACAGCCCGTACAATTCGTCGTTAAATCTTCTTCTCCACTCTCCAGACGGGACCAAAAATCACCCGAAGAATTTTTCTCTCGAAGCATCCCAAAGCGTTCTCGTCTGCTTTTGACAAGGTCCATGCCTCTGCGCCATATATAAGAACCGGGATTATAAGTGTCTTATACAGGGACACTTTAGTTGCTCGAGAGAGGACTTTACTACTCAATTGCCTTCTTAGTCCAAAGAAACAGCGATTGGCAAGAGTTATTCTTCGTTTGATTTCAGCGCTGGTGTCGTTGTCTGAATTAATAGCGGCGCCTAGGATACAAAGTCCTTAACTACCTCAAAGTTATAGCTGTATCGTGACGTTCTGTCCAAGACGTCGGTGTTGGGTTACCTTTCTTGATGACAGCATATACTTGGTCTTGGCCTCATTTACCACTAAACCCATCTTCTTCGCTTCCGTCTCAATGCTCATAAACGCGCCATTGACATCACGCTGCGTTCTTCCAATTATGTCAATATCGTCGGCATATCAAAGCAATTGAACGGGTCTTTGAAAGAATGTTGAGCTTTTCGAAGCATATAGTTCTCAAATTAAATTAAATCGTTTTAAAACCTTTTTCACGTGACCCATCAAGCAATTGGAAACATTGGTTGTCATATTATTGATTTGATCTAAATACACTAAATAAACTGTAGGTTTTTTCGAAAATTTTTAATATTTCAAGAAATTTAGTATTCGCTCTTCAATATTTATTTTCTAACACAGAGTGCCAACTGTACATTAACCATGCAAATTGAACTACTGTATCATATAAAATACTGCGAGAATTAAATCAAATTCTCCAAAGTTTTTTTTTGCAAAAATGTAAGGACGCCATTATATGACAGTCCTTACCCTTTCATAAAGAGAAAAGATTTTTTTGTTTGTATTGAAGAGGCTCCAACACCACGGCCCAATTTAAATGAAAATTGGAACAGAGATGGTCTTGAGCCTCTAAAGTACAAATGCCATATTTGATCCCCACATTCGAGAATGAAAAACTGGCACGGGAACGAGAACTAAGAGATTGTATTGAATGGGCTCCAAAAGTACTGAGATTGTATTGAATCCAAAAGTACTTAGGCGAACTGAATAATAAATATTTGGAGCAAAGTTGGTCTAGAGTCTGAGAAATGGAAGAAGCTATATTTCATCCCTTTATTAAAACGGGAAAGGGACGGGAATGGGAACATAACCGCGACATTAGAACCTACTGGACCGATTTCAAAAATTCTTTCACCATCAGAGTGCTTCATTACTCCCGAGTAGAATAGACTACTAAATTCCCATTGGAACATGAAAAGGATTTTGAAAAACCACTGAATCTATAAATATTGTATTGAGTGTATTCCCTGAGTAGCATAGACTATATTCCATCCCCTGGAACGGGAACGTAAAGTTAAACTTTAAAACTTTATGGACAAAGATTTCAATTTTTCTAAATATTGGGAGCAAGGTCGATAATACATAATCATTAGATTGCTAGTTGCTAAAATAAATATTCAATCACTTCACGGTTTTTTTTTAATCATTAAGTATACAAGTTTTGAAGTCGGAAAATGCTAACAAAAATATTTAAAAATGTGAGAGATACTCTTTTTGAAATATTCGAAAAACTAGATTTTTTTTCAAATATCACAAAAAGTTTTTCTAAAAATTGTAATTTTGCAAAAGTTGGTACGCATTTTTGTAAGCAACTTAGGACTTCTTATACATCAAATTTCATTGAAGAAGCAGTAAATAGGACGGAAGCTACTACGGCAAGTACCGATTTTAAACTTAAGTTAAAATACTAGACTTCTGTAAGGTAGATTCTGCTGCCACCCAAGAAGTTTATTGAAATGGACCGAACATAAGGTAAATTGAAATCTAAAACGCCTAATAAGGAGGATGCTATGCTAAGAACGACACAAGCAACGCTTGTTTGGGCGCGGATTTGTCTTTAGTGGCATTTTCAGAGGTAAGCTTATCCTTAAACAAAATTTTGTTTAATGGGCCGACCGACGACCTTACAAAAGCGATATACGATAATTCCAAGGGATCTTTCTACGAGGAGCTTCTCGAAAAAACATTCAATTGAGCAGTCCCATAGACATGACATGAAAATCAACCTTTGCAATTTTAGAGAATAACTAGAGAAGAAAGTAAGCTATGTCATAAACACAAGAGGCTGAATCAGGTTGATCAGCTCATTTCAAGATTCGTAAAGGTGAAGTGTGCTGTTTAGACGTGTGGTTTTCAATCTGGCAATATTCTTTCGGAGTTGGTCTTTTTGATAGCTGTGTCGCTGTGGCTTGGTTTATGTTCAATTTGGTTTGCCATTTTATCGAGGATTAATTGAAACCAGACGATCACTGGGCGCAATAGTGTCCCAAATTTTTTTAAGTTTTTCTTAACTACTACTTTGAATATGTTTCATCCCAAAATAGTAGTTATCAATAAAAAGCTGAGTTTGAAATTATTTAAAGAAACCGTCAAACTGTCATGAATCTCGCTGATTTTCGTTCGAAACGTACTCAGCTGCCATCTTAACAAATGCAAAATTTTTTTTCGGAACGATATCGGCACCGGTTGCCGTCATCGTAGTAAAGTAAAATTTTGATATTCCAGTAGTGCTGGTAGTTTTTTTTTATGAAATGAGAGGGTATGCAATTCAATATCTTAGTTGGTATGTTCGGGTATCAGACACCTAGAGAGAAAATTGGTATGAGAAAACTCGTACTTAACAGTCTAACAGCCTGGTACTTAACAGTCAAACAAAAATATTGCTGCGCCTATGTCATCTCATAAGAACCCTTTGCCCTACTTGTATACCAAATTTCAATTTAATACAATTACGGCAGCCCGTGCTGACCTCGTTCCGAAAAATATTTTTGTACATTTGTCGTAGGATAGCAACATAAATAAAAATTACTGCGCGTTTGTGCGGAAACGAAATCGCTGACCATTTTCATAAAATTTCGTGGACTAAATTTTGTGGGGTTATGTGAAGTCGCTTGTATACGCAGATAAGTTCGAGATGATTGATGTTTTGGAAAAGAATCTTAGGCGCGTTATTGCTGGCATATGGCTATAAATCCTGCGAAAAGTGGTCAAGAATCGGGCCTTTCGGCTAGAATTTATGCCAGCCAGCCTTTGTGGCCACTAATAATCATATCTTTATGATAAAGCTGAGTTTCACCACAAAATTAATAATTAATTTTTTCTTTTAGAAAATAGAGAAATCAAGAATCAACCAAAAATACCATATTGCGAAATTGCGATACACGAAAGACACTCTTACAGTGTAAAAGATGTCTGATAAGCATATGCCGATGAATGGAAACTTAGTATATCGAATGCCTCATCCCAAAAATGTGGAACACTCACAACTACGCCAATTGTAGAAGAATAAGAATCCTAAAAGTCACTAAAAAGTTGTAATATGTGTTAGACGACATAAACAATTTGAAAGGATTTTAGGAGCTTGATGTCATAATTGCTTCCGCATCAACACAGAAGCGGCAAAAATGGATTTGATGGTTGAAGAAGGTAAAATGAAGTATAAATAAGCAATCATATAAATAGGGTGGCGCAACAGAGCGGAGAGCTTGAGGGCCAGCGAGTTTGTTTGAACCATGCCTTGGAAGGAAGTGTAGGGGACCTACAATCTTTTGTCGTTTCCGAACGGCTTACAGAGAAAGCGCATTCCGCGACAAGGAATTTACTAATGGTGTCCACTACCGAAACCTGCCAAAATTCCTGACGAAAGGTGATACCAGAAGAAAAACTTTTTTTTTTCTGTTTGACCTCGAACCACAAACAGTGCTGCCATGCGGTATAGAAGCGTGAACCATATATTAAGCGAATGAAAGAACTCTTGGTCTTTTACTTCGAAGGATTTCGTTCCACATGCGCAGAAGATCTATCGTGAAGAACGAGCTTTGCTAGTTTTACAGCGACATGAGCATAGACAGAATAATACTCATTTTGGGACTACGATGGCCGAGTAGGAAAATTGCTGGCTAATGATGATGTGAATCGTATGAAGTAAAATAAGACAGGAAACTACGGTGAAATAAGAAAACGTTTACCACTTTCCGAATTGCCCATCAAAAATAGTTCAATTTGACAACATTAACTAGAATCACTCGATGCGAAGGAATATAAATGTGGATATGTCTTTGAGTGGAAAGAAAATGTAATCAAAAGAACAGCACATGAAAATAAATTGTTATGCACTAACAGAATCGTTAGTTGAAAGAAATATTACCCGTCCATAATACTGAAATGTAAGTCATATTTTAGTGCGAGAAAGAACTGAGTTTAACAAAAATGTGCCTGTCCTGTATATCCTCAGTAACTAAAATCATTCATCTCTTTGTAGTAGAAAATCTGCACGATGACTCTGTGTGGTTTTTTTTAAATGGTTCCTTTTGTAAATGCGATTTAATGCAACTGCAAATAAACTTAATTAAATACATTCAAAACCACTTTCATAAATATAAATTTATAATTTCAAAACCCACAAACACCCACACATTAAACAGAGAGTAGGTAATGTTGATCGAAAGAATGAAATGAATTTAATTCTGATTTAAATGGTTTCTGTAATTTGGTGTGGCTTCAAGTTGCGTTTTTGCCGTTTATTGCAGACTATCGAGTAGTTGGGTTAAATGAAATATATTGGAAACCCTTTTGATAAATTTAACTGTGCCAATTTTACAACATTGAATTGAAAATAACCGCAAACGTTGTAAAACAGTCGTACGTTGGGCGCCACACTATTAACTCTGTTGTCCAGTAAAAAAACATGAACTGAGTTTGGTGTTCAACTGTAGCTAGCTGTTCGACGAGTGTACCTACTCACACAGCCACAAACGCATTCACACGTTTTTTTATGACAATAATTTATTGCTTGAGAGTGATCTTAATTTTAAATAATATTACAATCGTTAATAACTCAGAAATGAAATTCAATACCAAAAAGCGGGTACACCAGAAACCAGATTACAAATCATAAATTTTCGAATAAGCAGACGACTCCCAACCACAACTGCAGAATTGCGTTTGGTGCAAGGAATCAATTAACGATATATCAGTATTGGTAGCAGATTAAGCAAATACATAAGTCCATTCAACATGAACTCGGGAAAATCGTTGCATAAGTAGCGTTTGCAATGTTTTTACTTTTTTTGTTAATAAATTGTGTGCTTTTCTTTATTTATTATTGTTTTTTTTTTCGATAGTGATAATTGCAGTAATGATGATTAATTAGGTAAATTTGCAAAAATATTATTTCAACTGAAACGCTTTTTGTTTAAAATACTATTTTTTTAAATAAAAAATAAATTTTGCAATGTGCTGTTTTGAATTACCTGTGGCCTATGATGAGTTTATCTGAAATGAAATTCAAAATAGAAATTAAATTGATAATTAAGGCGTTGTGTGTGTAGGTATTTGAATAAACAAAAAAATATGTGGGAATGAAATTATGTAAGGAGTGAAATTAATTACAATTCAACATTTTTCAAGGTTTTGTTGGCGGTTTTGGATTAAAGGCAGCCTTCGAATTATAAAACTCAAACCTATTGCTATTACAAAAGTTATAAACTACTCAAATATTTTACCCGAAAGTGAAACTAATATTGTATACAGTTTTTTATTCATACCAAAAATTAACGACCGTACCTATAGAATATTTTTGCATCTATCTTTTTTTTCAATCATTCCCACTATTATATTTGTTAAGCTTCAAAGAGACATATTATTTTTTTTATACAAATAAATACATAAATGATGTAGAATTTGCTGCGGAGCAAAGAGTTTTCGATCAACTGCCTTATTTAATACGTCTCACTACGGTGACGTACAAGTATCTTAACCGCACGTCATTGAACGATTTTTTATTGAACTAAAAAGGATTTACAATTAATGGTACTTAATCATACGTTATTTAATTAAATATTGATAAAAAATTAAAATTAAAAATTCATCGTTGTTGCTTATGTCGTCATCCATTTGGGTTATCGAATCGTTGTATCTTGGGTCCGGGTGTCTGCATTCTTCTGCTATCCTTCTTACTTCGATGGTTTGCCAGATTTTCCAGTAGGGGTCTTCTAGATTGCACCATGTACTTCTCCATACGGATGATTCGAGATTCTTCATAGAGTTATCTATTGCTGATAGTTTTCCTGCGTATCGGATCGTAGCCTAGTCATATGCAGATGCGCAGAACCTTCCTCTCCAGTTTTTGCATTCCAGTCTTGTGAACCAAACGTGGAAGCAGGACGTGATGATATGTCTTATTAGCTGCTTGTACAGCAGTAATTTTACTTTTTGTCTAGGTCCTATTCTTTTGTGCATCAGAAGATGGATGCGATTGAAAGCATATTAAGCTTTCTTAACAATTGCAGCAGCATCTGGGTTGAAACACAACCGTTCGTTGAAGTCGACTTATGGATATTCGCACTGCTTCGTTGGCCTCAGCTTTGATCTGTCTGTGTTGTTGAAAACACTTGAAATCTAACTTGGTCAAGTTCAATAAATTCTGACCTGTCCGGAGGGGTTAATGCAGGTGTTCTGGGATCTTATGGCTGATCGCGAACATCATCGTGGGTCTTCGTATGCAAATTAGCTAGGACTTTTCTGAGTTAGAACTGCAATCCCACGTGACAGTGTGTGCTCGAGTCAAAGAGTCAATGAAACATGAAAATTCTAGAAACGAACGTCAGCCAACAAAACACATGTCAGTCATTCATTTCGTGGTTTCGAGTTAGGTTAGGTTAGGTGGAAGTGGCTGTCAGTCAAAGAGTAAATTGCCTAACACACTCAGGCCGCAAGGGCCCATTGTGATGCCACAGAGATCAGCAAGTTAATCACCTACTGATCTCAGAAACCCGATGTAAGATTAACGAGTTGATCACTTATTAATCTTCCCTTACGGGACTAGCCGGTTAATCACCAGATAGTCGAACCACGTGGAACTTTTAATGTATTTTGAAAGACTTTTAGGGTCTTTGTAAGCTAAGTCGCTAGTATCGTCGAAGAAGAATTCACCGAGATGAGTTTTCCTACTATGAAGAAGTGCAGAGCATGAGCAAAGAATGTTTTGAACAGTTTTTCCTCTTCTTCGTCCATGCAGCTTCTGCAGAAATCATTGGAAAACACACCAAGTCTTTTGGCGTGTCTCCCTATTAGACAGTGTCCCGTAAGAACACCTATGGTAGAACCTAGACACAGACGGTTCAGGGCCAACAAACTCTTTGATCGTTTTGAGTCTACACCAGAGTTGCCAGATCTTTTTTGAAAAAATACCAAACATTACAAACCGACACACACATGTATTTTGAATCAACTATGAAGGTACGTTAATATAAACTTATATTAAAGAACAAAACAGCAACGCTTAATTTAATTATATTTTTATTGCTGTTGCAAGCTTCTAGCAATGCCTTATTTGATTTGAAGGCCTCGTGCACTCGAGAATTTGGCTACATAAGAAACTGAAATTGCAGCGTATGCTTAATTCAGCCTTTACCATGTCCATGTCCACACTTCATTTATTACGGCTATCTGTCCAGAAATGGTTCATATGGCTGAATACTCTTTCTACATGAGCATTACTACATGGTACTGCCATTATAGTTTTAATTATTATTTTTAAGTTGAGCCTACTTCTGTCTTAAGAAAGTTTTTCCACAAAAACGTTACACTCGATGAAAAAGCTTCCAAGGTTTTGTTGAGAAATTGAATATCAAAGTACAAAACAAATGTTTTGATTTGCGACCTGCATAAAGCAGCAACATTAATAGCCGATTGCGTAGAAAATTTTATCAGAAAAATATACCGAACCTTCCATACTTTGGTATTTTTGTTGTACCGAACACTTAACACAGAGCTAAAATACCGAACGGTTCGGTAAAATACCGAACACCTGGCAAGCCTGGTCTACACACGGCCAAACTTTTTTGGTTGCAAGCAGTTGTTACTCTCAGTCCATCTAGTGTTTGTTATTCTTGAAGCGTCTTGTCTAAGACGGAGTTTACATGTAGCGATAGGTACACCTATGTTGTTCCATTCTGAGCGTAGGGAAGTGGTCGTGCCCTTTTTGGCTAGTTCGTCTGCCATACAGTTGCCTGGTATGTCCCTGTGCCCTGGCACCCGCATGAAAGGTGAATGTTAAACTGATTTGACATCTTCCTCAGGAAATCTGACAATTGTGGACCGTGATGGATTTTGTAGAGACAGAGGCAAGAGATTTAAGGGCAGCTTGGCTGTCTGAGAAGATGCGAATATCCGTGGAGGATATGACGTTTTCTTTGAGCCAAGACAGCACCTCCTTAATCGCCAGAATTTCCGCTTGGAACACACTACAATGATCGGGTAGGCGGAAGAAAAGACTGAGATTCAGTTTTTCTGAGTAGATTCCACTTCCCACACCTTCACTGGTTTTTGAACCATCGGCATCGGTGTAGAAGTGTATTGCTTCATTTTCCAAAAGAGCGCCATTTTCCCAAGCTTCTCTTGAAGGTATGGTTACTTGGAAATTATTGTCAAACACCAACTTGGGGGTGATGTAGTCGGATCGATTCGGTAAGAATCTAAAGTTATCTAGAATGGTAGTGTGGTCCACTGTGATGTAGCTCTGAGTCGAGTAGCTGAGCTAGCTGCAACTTGTTTGCTGAAGATATCTAGGGATGTGTGATCTAGTAGTACATTGAGGGCGTCCGATGGGGTTGTCCTCAGTGCACCACTAATACACAGACTACAGTTCTTTGTACTTTGGCCAGCTTGTTGTAGTTGATCATCTTGTCTAGTGTCATCTTCTGGTGGTTTCGAGTTAGCGCCCTGAGATTTGATTTTTTTCTGGTTATTCATCAAAACTTATTGGAAAGGATTTCATTAGGATTAGCGGATTACGCGAAGATTATGATCGCCATTATCGACCGACTGACTATACAAGCAATGTGTGGTGAAGAATTGAAGAGAGTGCAAATAATATTTTCACGTTTTGGCGAATGACGTCAGTTATGCAGTTTAACATCGTTAATTTTCTTTTCTGTAGAGCTGTGCAAAGGGCCATGCCATTGCTTATGCGAATAGACCCCAAACTCAACACGCTTTCCTGCGTGAAGCCTTTGACGATGGGTAACCTGCACATTTATTTTAGAGCCCTTTTATAAAATTGAACCTTGAAGAATGAACATCGTTGTTTGCTGACATTGTGGGATTCCATCAAGGGATATTCAGTCTGTGGAGTAGTGATGAACCATGAAATAATCAATCGTTTCGGAGATTCAGTTGGCCGCAACAGACCAGTTTGCAGCGAATCGAAACCTGCCCTCAATGTTTCAATTGCTTTTCGATGAATTGTATCAGGGACCTGTTCCATAGATCGTACAGCACACATAACGTATGATTTTTACTGAGAAAATGTAGTATAGTTGAAATTTTTCAGATTTTTCTTGTTGTATGAAATATTGGTATGTTATGTATATTCTACGAAACAAGCCCCATAGCAAATGAGCGAAGAACCTGAATTTCGTGAAGCAAGCCTCCCATTAATATGACTTGAAGATTTGGTTTTTGAATGAAAGCTCAACATGTAATCCATTAAAAATTTTTAATCTTCACTGGAGCTGTAGGACTTGGTCGTGGATTTGATGTGCTGATGTCTTTGATGTATTCATATTTCAACACAACTAACAATTATAATTGTAATAATATGGTAATTACCTAATATTGATAACTTCTTTATGCCACTGAATTTGGTATTGAGGTTGCGAAAAAGGGCTATGATTTTTCAGAAACGATTAGCTTATCGGAGAAGCGTAGGAAGTAAGGGAGTCTGAACTGAATTACGTTCGCAGGCTCTATCACAAAACAACTTTGGAAGGACAATGTCACCTTTGCTTAAGAGTGAAATACAAGAAAAACAGAACCGCAGATGGATGCGGTAGATATGGTTGCACTTGCCACATAAAAACCGCATACGCTAAATGTCTCCCAACTACATGTAATTTATAGCAAAATTTGTATCACTCGACGCGGTTTTTCATAGAATTCGAGGAGTGCAATTCATATGAACAACAGATATGGTGAACAGATTGAAAACTCCTAGAATTTTTTAAGCTTAAAAAAAGAATCAAAAATTGAAATTTGCTCAAACATGTAATTGGACCCCACGATGTTAATGAGGGTTGAATAGAGACCTAAAACGTCCTAACGGATATTTTACTATGTTTTTATTATCTCGTTTCCTCGTATTGTAGAGTGGAACTTTGTAATTATTGATTTTAAACTAACTTCGCAAAGAGCAAGAGACCTAAAATGTATACCTCTGAAAGAGGTTCACTTCAATTACCGGGATGCCAATCTACCGCACAATATACATATATCAGTGCCCTATTTCACCAACTCACAAATTTGAAATTACAAGCGTGTCTTAACAAAGTTTGTGAGTTTTTGTAGAAATGTTGCCTCACCAAACTTTGTAAATTACAATTGTAGTTGTATTTTACAAAACGAAATTTGTGGAAAAATAACAAATTTGTGAAAAAAAGTAACAAATCCGCCGCTCTATCCACTTTCTATAGTCAGAACCCCCGCTCCCGAATTGAACATTTTGAATTAATTGGCCTTATAATGCGCATGGACCCATGGACGACTCAACCCCTAGCAGCACATTGTATTTTGGTTTAATTGGCCTTGTATTGAGGATGGACCCAGGAGGCACACCTCAACTCCAAAGTCCATTAAAGATACCAAGACCGCCGTTCGTTTGACTTTAATAGTCAACCCTAGCTCCCGAGTCAATAAGGAAACTAGTTTATTCGGCCTCACAACGACAGGACCCAGTGGGCACTATGTTGTAAAGTCTATTAATAACAACTAATCTTTGTTTATCCCAAAATATAGCACACCGCGACCAAACGACCGACCGCCAGGTGCTACAGCAAAGGTTGCACCTAGTACAACCAGCATAGAGGCAATCATCGACCTCGCAGCAAAACCTTCGTCCGCAAAGTCCTAAAAAGGTGAAAAATAAACAAGACCAGCCGGCCCTTCATATATACGTATTCATCTTCCTTTTTCCGATTAACGTAGCTAACGTAGAAAAACTCGGCCCTTCAGGCATAATAATTCACTTTCCATTTTCCGAGCAATTAACGTAAATGAAAGAAAATGTTGTAAATTTAAAGATTACATTAACATAAAAAGAATATCATTGTAAACAATATTGTAAGCTCTTCGTTTTAAATTAGGATAGTAAAGAAAATCTCTAAGAAACATTTGCCGTGTCGGAGTTCTCCTTTTTACACAGAAGTTGGACCGTCGCATCCCAAGTCTTCTAGCTTCCTTGGGAAATACCCTGGCCCGCTGAGTCCTACCCCAGCTGGGAAACCAAAGAAGCATCACAAGTTTGTAAGAATATTCTGCAGGTAAAGGTAGAGGTGTAATTTTTATCACAAATTTGTAATTCCTTACTTTCATACCAAAAATGTCTTTGCGACGAAGGCATAGCAGCAGCGATATCAGCCAAAGTGTTGATATTTTGATATTGAAAAAAAAAAAAAAATTATCGGCTGCGTATAAACTATGATATATTCGAGTTATTTCATTTTAATGAAAAATTTCGACTCAGTCGATGCAAGGCAGAGGAAATAATTTCAATTATTGAACCACAAATAAACCACTCGAGCGAAAAAAAAACTGTGCTTTAACATCAAGGCAGCAGTTTCTTAGCGTTGGCTAGGGAATGGAGGACAATACCATGGAGTTGCCGACATGCATGGGATAATCAACAGTTTGCAGATGTGCACATGTAGTTTGCACCGCAGTCGTCAGTTTAATGTTCAAAAAGTTTTATGCTGCAATAACGAACATCAATATTTTCAGTCTTTATTGATGAGAAGCGCTTGAAACTGCAAAGAATTAAAAATGTTTTCCATTCTCTTACTTTGTCTGGAATGTGTCAAGTAATCGGAAAACTTTCCGAGCAATATATCTTCTTTGTCTGCAAATATTTTATTTTCCTTGTTCATTTTGATGTCTACGCATCACAACTTTCAACAATATTGTGAAAAAATTGTTATAAATAACAAGTTATTCTTGATTACGGTGCAAAAGAGATTTTGAACACTTGTGACCAAAATCTCTTTTTTCTACACAGCTTTATTAGGATCATCACAAGTTTGTGAACTACGATTTTGCAATCGGTGAAACCAAGAACCGGTTTACAAATTTGTAATTAATTGAAATTACAAGTATAAGTTTGTAGTTGTTACTTTCACTTTGGTGAAATAGGCCAAAAGAAGATCACTGATTACCAAACACGATATTCCAACCCAAGCTAAAGTTCTAAGCGGGTCTGAGCCGCTCAGAACATTTTACTATATACTTCTTTAGGACATAACTTAAAGATAAATGCCGAGAAAGACGAATAGATAAGACCGGGACAGAAGCAATCTTAGTCTATTGTTAATCGTACCTGGGGTGGAACTGAAATTTTTGCAGTTGAGGTCAATATCTTAGTCTTCCATGTTTTCTTACGGGTATCGCCTATCGCGAGGAATTGGCAAGTCCTCCGATGGTAAATTCATAACCATGAAAAGCGCTTTCTCGATAAGCTATTCGGAATCGTAAGAAAATTTTAGGTACCTACGTTCCTTTTCCTCACAACACATTGTTGTGAGGAAAGCGCTAGTGTAGGCCGATGTAACAACCCCTTTAAATAAAACGGAACGTAATTCCATACCATCGATCATGACCTAAATGGTCTAAAATAATTCTGTCAGAAATTCGAACAGATCATTTCCTTCGAACAAATCTCGAACTTTGGCCGAAAAGCGCAACTCATTTCCGTGGGTCGATCTCTTTTGCTTCAGCTCTCGTCGAGGACAGATCAGTCTGTTTCTGTACCAAAGTGATTTTTTTTTTGAGACAACTAAAGTAGATCAGTGCGTTTTTCTCTAACAATAAAATTAATAAAGAAAAAAAGAAATCGCATGGTTTAAAGAAAAATTTAATAATCAAGTATTAAACGAGAATCTACCACTTGAAGATCTAACAACTTATACGCAAGCGGTTTTTATTATAAAGTGGCACAGATCGGGGAGTTGATCTAAAAGTCACTCCCAGAATCGCAATCAAGGATAGGGAATCCTTCCTGCAAGAAGTGAAGCAATGGGCTTATCCCCATAAATCGGCTAGAGATATCGTTTTGACTGTGCTGTTGGCGCCTACACGTGAGTCCCAATCAATCACACGATCAATCAGCCACGACCATTGATCACATCACGAGCCAATTTCAATCATTTGGCAAATCAAGCTAAAATACTCTGTCCGCTATAGCAATACAAAAGAAAAAAAAAAAACACGACAGACACGACCAACAATTTTTATCAGAGGGCTTCCACGGGTTCAAAACCAGCGACCCGACACCAGCTCTGATCATCCAACCTCACAACCAGCGACGAACGATGATACGAGATACGACGCCACGGTTGGCCCTACTTGCCCTTCGCACACCAACATCCTAATCATCAACATTTTATAAAAAAAACAAAACATAATTGAATTGTGATAAAGTAAAAGAACATAAAATGTAAAAGAAAAGCAAAGTTAGATATATAAATGTAATCGTACAGTCTCTCATCGTAATCTGTGCACCAAGCATAATTTAATTTCATTCAATTTTAACATATGTAACATTTAATCCTGATCAATTTATTCAGCTGCGCTATACGAAAGAAATCGGCGCGGCGCGACAACCACTACAGGGATGCTGTGCACATCATCGTTGGAGAACCGGTAAGTCAATCATTTTATCGTTATGTTATGCTTGTAAACTGAATGAGATCGATTATGAAAGATGAACAGATTAATTTTTATCATAAATCCTAAAATCTAATGCCTAATATTTATCTGAAACATAAAGTATCTTAATAGTAAAGATAATTCATTTTGTGTGAAAGAGTAGTGAACGCGAGTGAAAATAACAAAACAGCAGAGTAAAAACGACAAGTGTATGCAGATAAGAGAGAGTAGTGAGAAAAAGAGCATATTTCGTCTCATGAGTCATGACTCATTAATCATGATTAGCTTAGTGAATTTCAATTGCAATCACACTCAGCACAGTTTTTTTCTTTTCTCTCGCATGCATTATTGAAATGAATCTATAGTTTTGATCGTAAAGAGACAATCAAGAACTAATTTAGCTAAGGAGATTTATGGTTTTTTTTATCATGTTTGTCAAAAAATTTTTTTACTTGACGATGAGTAGACAAATTTCTCTTTATTATTGGGAACTTAACGAACTATTCTTTTTTTTTTTAATTTAATAAAATCTGTCGATGAATTTAAATAACAGAACTGATAATTTTGTTTGGTTGGCTCACAACTGAGTCGTAATGGAGTGATGATATAATAGTGCTTGGGGTAAGTCATATTTAAGGATGCGGCAACAATATGACTTCAAGATGAGTGTTTAATTAGAATAACAATTCATCTTACAGTTAGGGGTTATTGAAATAAAATAAAGAGTAGCTCAGTAACCATGGTTTTTGTCTTGTTTAAAGATGAAGGGGAGGGATATATGTACTCAGGATCCCCACTAACACCAAGGGATCCAAATCCTGAAATTTCGTTTATTCGCGTTGATTTTTGTTTAAAGTTGATTTCACATCATATTATAGAGACAATATGGTTTCTTTTACTTCGGCATGATTAGTAATGTACGGTAGTCTAGCGGCGGATGCAAGGACTACCCCACCGACGAGCTGGCCTATGGTGGAAACAAGGATGCCAAACCGTATCTAGCTGACTAGACATCTTGTTTAGAGTATTGTGGTATGTTTCTGGGAGCCTGTGGCCCTAAAGTATCCATAGCAAAGCATATGATCGCTTTTTTCTAAACAAGGACATCTAAATCCGTGACACTAGACACACGGACTCCCCGCCACACTACCTACATATTACCTTATCTAAAGCAGACAGACAAATGGGAGAAAAGATATCCCCTCGAGTTCCCAAAACTTGTATCAATGTCAAAGAATAAAAAGAAGTACCTATATTCCCGGCAAAGATTTTTCTTTGTTCGACTTCTTAACAGTTCTCATCAATTTCTCTATTAACACACCATTCCTCTTTTTTAACAATTATATATTTTGCTAAAAATAAATAAAATAAATTTTTAATGTAATTGGACGTTCAAAACACAAAATGAAAAAAGAAAAAAATAGGCGAACAAAAACTAAGCTCTATTCCGAAATGTTATTTCCATGCAACATTGCCTACACCCGACACATTCAATTTATATGCAAAACTTAGTGGTGGTGGCGGCAAATTACCACTAAATCAATTTATTCTGACGGCCAATTGATATGCGTTTGTTAATGCGTTTGGCTTTTAGACAGCTAAAATCAATAAACAATTATGCAGCGACTTGTTTTGCATTTTTGATATATTTACAATCGATTCCTAATTTTGAACATCATCTTGTGAAATGATTATGATTATTATAATAAATACTTTTTTTGTTTGCTGCGTGTATTGTGTAATTTTTGCAGTTTAATGAAAAGAGCTAAAGTTCAATGCTTTTATGAATTAACATGCAAATTAATTTGTGGTTAATATTTCTGATGGTAACTGCAATCGCATCGAATTTGCCTTATGTAAATGAAATTGATTTTTTTTTTTTAATATTATTTGAAATTAGTCAGAATGCTGTGTTTACTACAGTGTAGTTGTGAGAAATGCAAGTTTTAAGGGGTAGTTTTATAAAAAAAAAAATGCTGAATTTTTTAAATCAAATCAATCAAGCGACATATTACCACCTAATTCAGAGTTTTAAGCATTGTTCCTTAATTTATGTTTTAGTTCAGATTAATTGAGTGAAATGGTTTTGAGTAATCGAGTTTCAAATCCAAAATTTTGAAAAAAAATTATTTTTTTAATAAAATTTTTACAAAACTTTAATTGTTCATTAAGTGACACTGCGTTACAATGAAAAAAATCAAATAGAAAATTTCTGTCCATCAATTTCATTTTCTTTCTGTAAGAAAAAAATGTGTGTATTTTAAAGAAAACCATCAAAATCAACCAGAAGTTCTTACACCGATAAATTTTATTTTTATCATTTAGATTAATTAGGTAATGTTGGATGAGAGGCCAATCGAATCTGAAGAATCCCTTGTGCTCCATAGGATAACAAAGGATGAGGAGGTTTGGAGAGTGTAGGATGTGATGAATAGGGAAGTATTGAGTTGGTGACTACTAACGGGTGATTTTTTAGCTGGTTTGGTTTTGGCAGCACTGGTTTTGACAGCTGACGTGGGTTTAGTACCTTGTGTCACTGTCAAACAGCTTCAGTTTGGTTTGAAATTTAACCTTAGTTCGTCTTACAAATGAACAACGCTTGCAAATTATTGAATTTTACTATCAAAATTCGTGCTCGGTTCGAAATGTTCATCGAGCGTTCGTGGCGCAATTGCGAGGCGAGTTTGGTGAACAGTTAATTTCACGTTTCGGGCCGGTCAATTGGCCGCCTAGATCGTGCGATTTGACACCATTAGACTATTTTTTGTGGGGGTATGTCAAGGCTAATGTTTATAGGGACAAGCCCGCTTCGATTGACGCACTGGAAGCCAACATCCATGCATTCATTCGTGAGATACCGGCCGATATGTGTGAAAGAGTATGCCAAAATTGGACTCAGCGGATGGGCTACCTGAGACGCAGCCGCGGTCAACATTTGCTTGAAATTATCTTTAAACATTAAATTGCAAGGTTCTAACTATCGATTCAAATAAATTCATTCATTCATTTTTTCGAATTTTTTGTGTTTTTTTTTTAAAAAAAGTTCTAAACCTCTTAAAAAATCACCCGTTATATTGAGGTAGAGAACACGCACTAAACCCTTTGGAGCTGTGAATGAACTAAAAGATGCTAGTCAGTGCAAGGTTAGATATGTCGTCTAGATTGTCAATGAAGTATTTACGAAAGCTTCTTTTCTAGTGTCAGCCAAGCTTGCGCACTCAAAGAAGAAGTAAAGTGATCTTTCGTTTTCCTCCTCGTTTTGGCATTCTATTTGGAACACAAGTAGTCAGATGTGCTAATGCCCATTCTCATCATGTGGGTACTCAATGAGCTGTCAACGGAGATCATCAAGTAAAAAAAAAAGAGAGAGAAAATTTAAAAAAATTAAAAAAGTAGAAAATTATAACTTTTTATAGGTCGGGGAGCTCACTGTTTTAGAATTGCATCCTTCATTTGAATAACATTGTGCACTTTTTTTGTAATAAGTCCATCAATAGATTTTTGCATTGGAAATCCATCCTTTTTTGAGTTTCGTTAGAAAGACATTACACCTAAAGTGAGGCTAGTAAAAGTAGTAAATTGACAGGAACCTCGAAAACCAGACGTGGTATCCGTCCACATAATATTTGAAACATTTGATCTATGACTCATTAAACCTCTTCATTCCAGTACTAGAGTACCAAAATCGTGTTATGAATGCTCTCTTAAGTTTTGAATGAAACACAGAAAAGACATCGAAAAAATCTTTCTCAATTTTTGAGAAATTTAAATAAGAAACTAATGGTACATTGCCCAGAGAACTTTGCTTAGAGAATAAAGTTCAGCAGTGAAAAACTCACAAAAATAGATTTTCTGAAGGAAAAATAGCTTTCATTTTATTTTAAGTTCACAAAAACTTAAAAAAAACTTGCAAAAGAGCATTGACTTTTTTTTAAAACTAACAAAACTTTGTAAAAATTGTATTTAAAGAAAAAAATCTGTTTTTCATAATTTTGACTCTGAGACTTGGTTATTCATTCCAAAAGTGTTCTCTAAATTCAACTGAATCAAAACAGGAACTAAGCTCGGGGCTACACGATCAAGATATGGTAAGCCATTTACAATACATTTTAACTTTTTTACATACACAACCAAGCTTTATGAAATTGAAACCCAACTGGTATGGAATATTGATAGCCACCCGAGAAGCAGTTTCAATAGCCAAATTGACAGCTTCATCAAAAACATCCTCAAAAATGAAAATGAATTAAGGAAATAAAACTAAAACTGCTCTAAAGGTATACAGAATGTTTAAAAAAATTATTTCTAAGGTTTTTGTTTATGCTATTCGGAAATTAGATAATAAAAAAACTGATACAAGGACTTGACTTAGCAATAATGACGGACAGTCAAACTGTAACAGTAAGAAACAATAAGGAAAGGTAACAATCTACATGTAATAGGAATCGATCGTAGGGAACAAAGAATAAAATCAAAAGTTCGGAGAAAGGCAACCGAATTAAACACTGAAATGAACCAAAAATGCGTCAAGCCAAGCTTCCACTTCGCTTTTTCAACTTAAAACGTTTCAAGCATGCAATAGAAATACAATTTAAGAATGCTGGACGGGTTTTCAACTGTACATTGCAGGCTTAGGAAATATCCCAAAGTACTAATCATATAGAGAGCGATGACCAATGCAGATACTGTAATAAACAAAAAGAATGTCCGGACCACCTATTGGGTGACTCCGAAGCCCTCATACGTCAAAGAAAGAAGTGCCTAGGATCCTAAGCGTTACCCAGACACTTAGTTTCATCAAAGAGTCTAACCTGGATGAAGTGCAGTACAAAATCCCAAACAGAAGATTTGGGGATGAAATTCCTGATCTTGGTGTATCTTCTCCAGAGCCTAGTTGGAGCAAGTACGTCGCTTCAAATGGTTCATCGGCTTCAATTCTTGAGTCAGGTTAGTTTTGTTTGGGTGTAAACCGAGATCATTACGCAAAACTCAATGCTGTCTGTAGTCGTTGAAGCTTAACATTCCCCCATTGTCATTATCCATGAATGGTACCTGCATCCAAAAAACCGAAAAGCTGTCAGTACTTGGTATGTGTGTAAACGTCGACCTTCGTTGGAATGACCACATATTTAAAGTCGCCAAAAATGCTGCAAAGTGCTTAGGTTTCCTAAAGCGATGCAGAAAATTTTTTACTCCCTCTGATCTGGCTACAATCTATAAGGCCTACATCCGCCCTAAACTAGAGTATAATTCTCATATCTGGTCAGGTGCTTCTCAAACATTTTTGCGCCTTCTTGATAGGATACAAAACAGAGCGTTGAGACCGATAGGTGATAATTCAATTTATTGTAGAATCTATTGATTCTCTTGAACACCGTCGAAATGTTACTTGCCACACTCTTTTTTATCGCTTCTTTTACAAACAGTGCTCTAGTGAAATAGCCAGTTGCATTCCTCCCCTGAAACAATTTAGCCGCAATACCCGCCTCGCAAGGAATGCTCATCAGTTTTCCCTTCAGCCCAACTTCGGTCGTACAGTTAAGTATAGAGATTCGTATTTTAGCCGCTCAACCCGGATGTGGAATGCTTTACCCAACTCAATTTTACCCACGCAATGTAATGTACAGAAATTCAAGAGTGATGTGCATCGGCATCTCCTTTCTTATCCTTTCCTTATTTCCTAACACCCGCACTGTGTAGTCATAACCCCTTGAAGTGCGAGTAAATTATAAAAAAAATAAAAAATACGCCATAATAAGACCTGACCGATGCACAATTTTTGAGAAAACCGTGGAATTTCATGAATTGGATAGTACTCGTATGCTATACGGACACTTCATCTGCGGCGATATTTTTGACTCTTAAACCTATCCGTTGTCTCACTGACACAGCAAGCAGGCAACATCACACAACGAACATGTAGACTCAAATTTTTAAACCAAACAGACGTTTCTCGTTCGTGAACTTCACCATTATGAAAATACTGAGTTTACTGAATACGTACAGTTCCTTGATTAGTGAAAGAATCAAAGTAATCAAGTCGTTGTTAGATAAAACTCTATCAGCCGTATTTATTAGATTTCCCTAAATAGCCCTGAACAGACTAATAGTTATGTAGTGAATTGCATTCTATTCTACGTTGCATAAATTCTTATTTATAAACCATTATAGTTATGATGTGTATATCTTACCTATCTATAATCTACTAGCTGACCCGCCCGGCGTAGCTCAGGCCCTACGTTCATAAAATTGAAAGTTAAGTAAAGTAGTTTCAAAGTTTCTATTCTAGTGGGAGAGTGAGGATGAAATATAGTTTATGTTACTCAGGGACAATTAAGCACTCTAACGATGATAGAATTTGTGGGATCGGTATAGCATTTTCCAAGTTTTCGAGTATGTCCCAGTTCCCGTCCCATTCCCATATGGGTATGAAATATAGTCTACGTAGCACCGTATTGTAATGGCGAAAACCGTACTGAAATCAGTACAGTGGCTTTTGAATTCCGGTTCTCGTTCCTATATTACTCAGGGATATTGAAGCACTCTAACCATGAAAGAATTTTTGGAATTAGTTAAGTATTTTCCAGGTTCTTGATTGGTGGCCAGGGTTATAAGACCCAGGAACAGGTGAAGCGCAATAAAAGTCTGGTATTCCATGAAACTCTAGCCTCTCCCTTTTCAAGACCGTTATGCGTTAGCAAATAACATCCTGCTCGAGGTGCCACTGCAACTTGCTTACGCAATAACCGAACATAACGGATCTAGACCAGTAAAGGTCGATAAACAATCCTCAAGCCAGTGGTTGAACAGCGACGCCGAGGGCTGAATGGCTAAGGAGTTCTTAGTCGCTAGTTGCGAACTCTGGATACCTAGGCAAATCCAGTTTAAATTATAAGTCCTTTACGTTGGCATAGGGCTCTGCCAATGGTGACCTCCTTTCCCTATTACTCGTGGGTACAAGATAGATATTTTTGATGTAAATTTTAAAGAGAGTGATGCTGCTCTAAGTGCATCCACACCAATGGAGACAGGTCTTGACGACCTTCCACCTATTGGTTCTTTGGAGGAGGCGAAGCTTCTCAACGAGGCTGTCCCTACAACACACACTGATCAAACGATCAAATCCACACAAAAAGCGCGCGTCAAGCTTTGCGGAGCTGCTCGCAAACGCTTTAAATTCCTTCTGGCTAGCGGCCTTAACGAAGCCGAAGCCAGGGAAAGAGCCAGAACGGCTGTTCCAAAGGGAGAAAAAAGGAATCGCTCTGAATCCTTCCCTAGGGACACAAATCGTGCCAAAATAGCAAAACCCAACATTGCTCACAAGCAGAGGTCTGTTGATGTGCCTATCACATCAAATCCGCCTCCAATTCAACAAAAAATAGAGCAAAAAAATTTTAAGCAAGCGCTGGAGAGTTACAAAATAGGTATCCTTGCCTCTGACTTCCCGGAAACGCTGCTTAACACTGGCCAAATGACAGCAGTGCAAGACACCATCTTTGGTTTGATCTGCAGCCAAAAGACAGGGGATATCAGCCCCAAATTCTTTGGCACCAATTTCAGACCAGGATGGCTTGTCTTCAACTGCAAAAACAAGGTCACGGCTGACTGGCTAAAAGGCGAAATTCCAAAATTAAAGCCTTGGGAGAATGCCTCACTGAAGGCGGTTGAAGAGGAAGAAATTCCCAAAAACCAAATTCTGGTCGGCCATTTCCCCGTTGGTCCCACCTGCACGAACGAGCAGATCCTCACGGCAATCAAGGTCCAGAATGAGGGTCTCCCCGTTCCTGAGTGGAGGATCATAAGAAGAGAAGCCAAAGGTGCCGCCTGTATTCTTACCTTTTCGGTGGACCACAAATCTGTGGCTCTACTGAAAACCAGAAAGGACATTATAGACTTTAGGTTTGGCGATGTTCAACTCCGCCATCCTAAAGCCCCTCACAAAACTGGTGCCCCCAAACCCCCACCTAACTCCCCTGTCAAGACAGCCTGTCAAGACAGCCTGACGACAGGTAATAGTGCTCCACAGCCTTCACCAACGTCAGATCTACAAAACAGGCTGACAGCTCCAGTAAACCTAGTTCCTCCCCCCTCAGTTGCTAATGCCACACATACCTCACCAAAGGAGTCAGCCGTTAGGCCCTCCTCACCAAAAGGTACTTCTGGTAATGCAACAACAACTCCCCCCCCTCCCTGCTCAACAACCGTCGCCAATACAACAACAAAAGGCGTAAATGCAACACCAGCTGCAAGAAGCAGCTCAGCCAAATTAATGGCTCCAAAACGGGACCCCAGGCCCAAAGGTAAAGCTCGGCAGAGGCTATTAAAAGCACCAGCGAGCTTTACCTCTACACCAAAAACAAAATGAATTACACCACCCTAAAATTCCTGCAGATAAATCTTATGCACGCCAAAGCTGCCTCAGCTGCGGCAAGCAGAGAATTTGTCAAGCAGGATCTGGACTGCTTACTAGTCCAGGAACCATGGGTGGTAAGAGGCCAAATAAAAGGCCTTCCAACACAATCGTGTAAGTTAATATACGACAACACGCAACTCCAACCACGAGCTGCGCTTCTTATCCATAAAAGAACTAACTTTCTTCCCATTCCAGAATTCATCACAAATGATCTAGTTGCGGTACTAGCTGAGATCCCCACGGCAAGAGGCTTACAAAATATTGTAATAGCCTCAGCCTACTACCCGGGAGATACTACCTCCGCACCACCTGAAGAGGTAAGAAAACTTGTTAGATACTGCAACGCAAGGGGAAGACAGCTGCTACTTGGTTGTGATGCCAACTCCCATCACACCATATGGGGTAGCACAGACATCAACAAAAGAGGTGAGTCACTTTTAGATTTTCTTATGCACTCAAACTTAGATATTCTAAACAAGGGAAATGAACCTACTTTTGTCACCTCCACTAGGAAAGAAGTGTTGGATATGACAGTGGCAAGTTTTGCCATAGCCAACAACATTCTCAATTGGCATGTCTCGAAAGAGATATCATTCTCGGACCACCGGCACATCAGATTTGATCTGTCAAGGCCGAATTCCAATAATATAGAAAACAATAGGGTACCAAGACACACGGACTGGAATCTCTACACAGAAACACTCCGTTGTGAATTTGAACCATCCTATCCAAACATTGACTCTCCTTATCAACTTGAAAAGGAAGCAACACGCTTAAGCTCACAAATCACAAGCGCATACGAGTCCAGCTGTCACATTAGACAGATCAACTCAAATCGCGATGTTCCCTGGTGGAACAGTGAGTTGGAGAAGTTAAAAAGAAAGCTTCGAAAGTTGTTCAACAAAGCTAAACGAACCAATTCGTGGAGCGAATATCGAACAACTCTAACGACTTACAACTCGATGATAAGAAGGCAAAAACGACTTACCTGGAAAAACTTCTGTGAAAGTATCGATAACTTGCCTTCTTCAATTAGAGTTCAAAAAGCCTTAGCTAAAGATCATAACAATGGTATTGGTCTCTTAAAAAAATCGGATGGTAGTTTTACCCAAAGTTACAGTGAAACTCTGAGCCTACTTTTGGCCACTCATTTTCCTGACTGTATACATACCACTGATCAATCACTAACCACAAATGTGAGTTACACTACACCTAACAGCACAACAAGAAGTCTAGCTAGAAAAATTTTTAACGAAGACTCCATTAAATGGGCAATATCCTCCCAACAGCCTTTCAAGGCGCCCGGGGAAGATGGTATCTTTCCTGCTCTCTTGCAGTATGGAATTGATACCATAATCTGCTCACTTATACTTATCTATAGATCCAGTTTTGAATTAAGCTACATCCCTCAAACTTGGAGAAAGGTGAGAGTAGTATTCATACCAAAAGCTGGCAATAGATCAAACTCAGACCCAAAATCCTTCAGACCAATCAGTCTCACATCCTTCTTTCTAAAGGTCATGGAAAAAGTGATTGATTTACACATTCGCAGTACGGCCTTAATAGCAAATCCTCTCAATGCTAACCAATTCGCTTACCAAACGGGTAAATCCACTGTTACAGCTCTCCATCAGCTGGTAAGCAAAATTGAGACTGCGTTTGCTAAGAAAGACATCATACTCTGCTCTTTTCTTGATATTTCTGGCGCCTTTGACAATACTACGTATTTGTCAATTCAAACCGCTGCAACTGTCAAAGGAATTGACACACCAACCATTAAATGGATTGACTCTATGTTAAGTGGCAGAATCATCTCCACAACACTAGGTCAAACATCAATAACAGTTAATGCTGTTAAAGGCTGTCCCCAAGGGGGTGTTTTATCTCCCCTGCTCTGGTCAATTGTAATAGATCAGCTCTTGGATGACCTCAATAAGCTGGGCCTTGATACACAAGGCTACGCTGATGACTTAGTCATCTCTATTCAAGGCAATCAAGAAGCGCAGGTCACAAACCGTATGCAAAGGGCCCTGAACAAAGTTAATGACTGGTGCAACAAGGAAGGGCTTAAGGTCAACCCCACCAAAACAGTCATCATTCCATTCACCAGGAGACGAAAAATCGATCTCCAAACACTATCCCTAAATAGTGTTCAAATTAATTTTTCCAAAGAGGTCAAATATCTAGGAGTAACCCTGGATAATAAACTCAATTGGAAACCACATCTAGACAAAACCATAGCAAAAGCAACAAATGCTTTCTGGGCCTGTTCTAGACTTTTTGGTAAAAAGTGGGGACTTAGGCCAAAAATGATTTACTGGACTTACCTCACTATTATCACACCCATCATAACCTATGCTTCGCTGGTCTGGTGGCAAAAAACAGAACAAGTTTATGCCCGCAAATCTTTGCAAAAGTTACAAAGACTAACCTGTGTAGGTATCACAGGTGCAATGCGCACCTGCCCAACTTTAGCGTTAGAAAGTTTATTAAATTTTCCTCCGCTACATCAAAGAGTAAAGAAGACTGCTGCACTAAGCGGACTAAAGCTTCATCTCACTAATTACTCAAGGAAGGAAAACTTACAAGGACATATGAGTATTCTGCAGGTGCTCCCAATACTGAAATCGCCTGCAGCACACTCCTCGGACTTTATGCCTAAACGCATAATGTTACACCACCCCTTCGAAGTAATCTTTCCAAACCGCTCAGCATGGAAGAACCCTGTAATTCTTACAAATAACTTCCAATACATCTGGTATACTGACGGTTCAAAAACAAACAACGGTGTAGGTGCAGGGATTTACGGTCCCAACTTTAAATCATCTACATCCCTTGGTAACACAACTACTATCTTTCAGGCAGAGGTAATGGCTATAGAATTCTGCATTAGGGAATGCATTAGAAGAAACCTCCGAAGATCAAGCATCCTAATCTGCTCTGACAGTCAGGCAGCACTAAAGGCTCTGTCCTCGACAAAAATCGAATCCAAACTAGTTTGGAACTGCCTGACTTGTTTACTTCAATTAGCTACTCACAATAAAATAACTCTTTCATGGGTGCCTGGTCATGAAGGCGTACCGGGAAACGAAGAGGCTGACCGACTTGCTAGACTTGGCTCTCAGTCTCAATTCAAAGGCCCCGAACCCTACTGTGGTCTCCCAATAAGTAGCCTAAAAAACGAATTAGCTACCTGGGAACGACAGAACATGATCAGCACCTGGAACAACTCAAATGGTCATCGTCAGTCAAAACTATTCATTGACTTATCCCACAAACGTATGAAAGAAATTCTTGACATGAGTAAACGTGACGCAAAGTTACTTACGGACTTCTTCACGGGACACTGCTCTCTCAAGTATCATCTTAAAAACATGGGCATCAGCCAAGATGACACCTGTCGTCTCTGTCTTGAAGACATAGAAACAGCTGAACACATTTTATGTGAATGCCCTGCCGTAGCTAGATCCAGGCTTAAAATATTCAATAAAGGGTTCCCCTGTCCCCTTGATATCAGAAACACCTCTTCCTCGAAGATTCTTAGGTTCTTACATGACCTCAGCTTCGAATGAACAAACCTTTACACTTCGTGTAATTAAACCTAAGGGAACAGCACAAAAGATCTTTCAGGTCGACGTGCTTGTAAAGGTAATTTTCACCTTCACCCTACAAGTTAAAAAAAAAAAAAAAAAAAAAAAAGGTTCTTGATTATGTCACCATTCCCGCTTCCGTTCCCGAAAGAATAATAATTATAGTCTTTGTTACTCATGAGCACTTTAAACTCTAGCGTTGAAAATTTTTTGGAATTGGTCCAGTATTTTCCAAGTTCCCGCTTATGTTCCTGTTCCCGTCCCATTCTCGTGGGAATATGGGGATGACATCGTACTGTAACAGCGACAAAAATTACAATTCGTTCCAGTGTTCTAGTGAAATAGTCAGTTGTATTCCTCCCCTGAAACAATTTAGCCGCAACACCCACCTTGCTAAGAATGCCCATCAGTTTTACCTTGAGCCCAACTTCGGGCGTACAGTCAAGTATAGAGATTCTTATTTTAGTCGCACCACCTGTATGTGGAATGCTTTACCTGGCTCTGTATTTCAACAACATTACGATTCACAAATGTTCAAAAGCAAGGTGTGTCTGTAAATGTATGTGTGGCTTATTATTAAATTAATAAAAAATTTTCTATGGTACTCAGGTGCAATAAGTTAAAAAAAATTTAATACTTTATTCTTATCACATCAGTCAAAAAATTAAAAAAAAATTTCAAAACAAACCTTTTCATTTGTTTTTTATTATTTTAATTTTTTGTTGTCAAAAAAAAAAAAAAAATCATTGTTTGAATTTAATTTTTAATTCACTACAGTTAAGAATAATGAAATTGTCTATTTTACTGTATTCCAATTCCACCTGCCTGGCTGATTTGTGAATCTAAACCATTCAGGGCGCCACTCAAACGCATACAGAAAAATTCATTTAAATCGGTTAAGCCGTTTAGGAGGAGTTCAATTACATACACACGTACAGCAGGATTATATATATAAAGATAATATAATTTAAAGCATTTAGCGGTAATACACAGGTGTACTTCACTATCGAAAACAAACCGGTCTCTGAAAGCCATCTATGTATCCGCCGGCGTACTAACATTTCTTTGTCATTTCACAATAGCGATGACATAAACCTATCCAGTCGCTATACTACCTAAATCGGCGTTCAGCATATTCTACCTCTATGTTACGTTCAAAACGTTTTATAAATAGGTTTTTCTGTTCACAGGTATTATAAGAGGAACATAGCGCTATTCGCTCCCTATTATGGGTTTATAAATAAGGCTGTATATGTTTGTTTGGGATATGTGGCTTTCATTTTATTAACCTCAGACACAAATGAATCGCAAATATTGAAAGCATATGACATAAATAAAGGGAATATAAGTTCTTAACAACTATTAACAGCAAAAAAAAAAACTTGAGAGCAGATAGGGAGGAAAAGCTTAAGTTTTGGTATAGCAAACAATTCAAGTAAGAACGGCGAAAAATTAGTTATTTACACAAAATTCCCTTTTGGGCGCAGGCTTTACAGGAGTTTAAACTATCTCAGTGGTGCCCCTGACTTAGTGGTCAACATGTCGAATGAAACCTCGAAGCCGGGGCACAAAAACATAAAATAGGAAACCACGGCTATGCCGTTTCGTAAGGAATTTGCAAGACTTTCGAGAGTAATGTTGTTCGCTTTCTCCTTCGACTTCGGAATACATACAAATTTGCTTTTCACTTCAATTCCTGAGAAGCTATCGCTGAGAGAAATGCCCTAAGCCCAGTTGTTCTAATTATTTGTTTGAAGAAGATGAGTGACACTACGACCCTTGAATCACTTTACAAAGAGTTGCCAACCCATACAAAAAGTGATGTGAGCTATGCATTAAGTTAACTCCAACAAACAAAGAGCAAAATGAAATCATTTTCTTAATAAAATCAAAGTAATCAAAAAGCAAGTGCTGACTTCAAATATTCTGTTTTTGGCTTTAAAATGATAGGAACCAAATCTCAAGCGATTCTATACGCAGCATTCTAAGTAAAAAGAAGATAGAAAACGATATGCTTCTGCAGTCATAAAATATATGGCTTTATTTGTGTACACTTCTACAGGATACATTCTTTCGCCCAGTTTTCAAACAAACCATCTCATATACCTTTGCACACGTCTTTGTCAGCATTCCTTAAAAGTTGGACAACCTGACTTTCCTAGTTCCCAGATAAAATTATAACAAACTAACTGGAGCATGCAGGAAAAGCATTTGTCATCAGTTAATTATGAAATACATATTCTTACTACCATTTGGTTATTTTTATTGTGTGCCCATTGCCTCTCCTCTCCGTACGATTAAACACATTCCAATGCAAAATGCAACTGCACAGTAATATTTATTTGCAATAGAAGATCATAAACTGTTTATATAAGTCTGTATATGTGCCCATTTGTGCATTTATGCTTTCTGTACTGAATTTCAATTAAAATAGTCATTTGTTCAGTTCATAGCCCTTGTGTGTCCTGAGAAAATATTTGTTCACAACACTTTATACACACAAAGGGCAAGAGTTGTGGATACTCGGAGAATACTCCAGATGACGACTCCACAATGGTCACATCTTTCTAAATGGATTCATTGCTGTAGTTATGGTTGTTCAACTCGAAGTGTGCCGTCATTCCACAGGACAAACATTGCATCCTTTCTGTCGCTCGTTTAATAATAATGGAGAGGAATACAAAGGGAATTTTCTCATTTGGAAAAGTGTTTATTTTACCATTACGGCGAGTAGAACTATATAATGAAATTGATTGGAATAGGTACTGATCCTTATGCATTCTGTTTAATTGTCCTTCGTTGGATGCATTTTCTGCATTTTCTTCACAACCATATTCTACTCTTGTGGTTAGCCAGTTTGAAATCAGCAACCGAGTTTAACAAATGATTTTGATGTTAAAGTTAGCCTTTCATTCCTCTGGAGAAAGGGGTTTGACAGAGAAGCTTGTTAATTGGGGCGATTTCTTGAACTTACTTCTGAGAGAACTTTTAAGGCTGAATATTGTTTTTTTTATCTGTTTAAGAAGCTCAAGCTACAGTTCAAACTGACGGCGAAAACTACAAGAACATTGCGATACCACAAAGAACTTTGAGTAATTGCCTTTTATTTGAATTTGAACCATTTTGAGTTTCTTATAAAGCGAGGACTATGAATTGCTATGATTCTAAGATCACTTGAATGATCGAAAAACTGTTGTCCCAAATTTGTTTTACGAGGGTACGACTTATGCGAAGAAGATGTGGAATGGTTTCCTCTTCTTCCTCCTCCAAGCAGCTTCCACAGAAGTCGTTTGATCGGTTTCGGAGCATAATGACAGACAAATATTCAGTTTTTTTGAGTATATACCGCCACTTACTCCACCCTGGATTTTCGAGCCGTGCATCAGTGAATTGATTCAAGAGGTAAGAGATGTAGGAGTATGTCTAATGTAGCCGAAGGTGTTGAGCAAATAGCTCCACTGAAACATATATGCTGGCTGATTTTTAGGACAGTTCATCAAACAAGGCCGGCAGCTGGTCACTTGAAGCAGTGGTCGCATTCATATTCAAATGAAGTCTCAGGAGAAAAACTAAAAAGTGATGCTGTGGAAAGGGACGTGTCTGCACCCACAGTGTAGTTTGTGTACACCTACACAGCGCCCAGATGTTGACACTTATACCTAGTGCACGTCAATTGTGCGGAAACTTGGGATCTACCCGGAAATGACCTGCTAAGCTAGTGTGCCAGTTGTTGACATAAGGTCAAAGAAGAAAAAGATCAACACTACAATGCTCTGCGAGTACGAGTAATGACTGACTACCCGAGTCTCAGTGGTCTACCAGAGCTTTGGGAGAATGTCTCAGCGGATGAATTCGACTTACATAATCAACGGTGGACTTCAGCAGTCAAAAAAGACACATTTGGGTTAAAGGTCCTTTAGATTTTTTCAATACTAGGACAAAGTACTGAAGCTGACGACAAACGACAGCTCTAAACTCTAATATCTCGCAAGCAGGGTACTGACACTGGATATTCTGGCCCTTTATGTCTGAAGTAATCCCAAAAGGACCTGGCCCTCCAGGTTGGGGGATGTGCGTGTGGTTAACTACCCAACCACGAACTTAACGTAGAACGGATTAAGTGCAATGCAGACATAAGCACCATTCAAGAAGTGCGATGGAATATACCTTCTCATATCAAGTGTCCCTTCAATTATCCTTTATCTTATGCCGCCAGCATCAAGCATTGAAAACCAATAGCAGCAAAGCCAAGAAGCCATCAGAAGAGCTGCCTCTGAGATTCTGGGTTTCACTCGGCTCCCAAAACTAAACCCATGGTTCAATGAAGAATGCAGGCGGACAAATGCAACCAAAACACTACAAATGTTGATGCAAAAGCTTACAAGTGCTGTTTTCGACCAGTGTAACAAGATTTATAAGGAGAAAAAACACCGAATTCTCAAAAAGAAAAGTAACCAGCATGAGAAGTGCTCGTTTGAGGAAATTGACAGGTGCCATGACAGGAATGAGATTCAGAAGTTTTTCCGAAATATAAAAAGATCTTGCCAGGGTGGCAAACCCGAACTCAAGACTGCAAACCCCAGCGGAGAAGTATAGTAATAGAGAGGTAGTCGCTAGAGAGGACCTCGAAAGACCACTTCTACAGACAACTTAATGGCACCAAAGACACTTATTCCGCTCTCAGGCAGAATGCCCTAAGAATGCCTTCCACCCGTCCAAGAAGAAGTTAAGCTTGCCATATGCGAACTTTGATCAAATAAAACTGGAAATAGCTTAGATGCCGATCTTTTTAAGGTAACTGGAGACCAGCTGGATAAGAGCTTGCTGATCTGCATGATATCCACCGGAAGAGAGCACAACCATTGAATGGATCTTCAACTGAACTAGTAATAGAGGAAGAAGCCTCCTTGATCTTGTCTGCTGATGTAATATATGAAAGAACTTCCAGAGAAATTGGATGTCAGAAAAGGTTAATGGGAAGAAGGAAGTGCAATGTCTGAGGTGAATTTACGAGCATTGAAACACAGGCGACAAAATTTGGCTTGATTGTATATGTTGTCATCAAACAAATTGACATCGACAAATTTAACAAAAGGTCACAATAGGCACACTTAATGCTGAGGTACAGGACTTCATCTACCTAATATCCACCGTAGAAACGGAAAACAACATCAGAATAACTCTTGCCAACTATTTCTTCTTTGGGCGCGAAAGATTGACTTTATCGAAAGCGAAAGAGAAACCTCTTCGTCGTTTCGAAAGAAAATCACTCCGAATAGTCTTTCAATGATCTACAACAACGAGCTTTATGAGTTGTGCCGCGACATTGCCGTAGCTAGCAAATATTGGTTGAGGCTCAGGTTCACCCCGATGTATAAGACTTGGTCAGCCATTTTCGCGTCCATTCACGAAATTTGTCGACTTCATTTTGTAATTTTGTGAACCATTCTTAGCATCAACTATTGCTGTATCATTATCAAAAATTATCATGATTGCGTTGTTCCACTACACTAATATCTTCCTTGTATGCAACAGATACTGGGTTGGCAATAGAACTGTCCCTTGTACCACCTTGTACCGGCCACTATTTTCTTGAGTCCGGAGTAATATATCGCTTTCTTAAAAGTTGTTTTGTAACGTAGGATTACAGTATTTTTAACTAATCTCTGGGAAGGGAAGACTCTACACAGCAGTTGTCCGTCCAGCTCTGACATACGGTTCACAATGTTGGACAATGTACAAAAAGTATGAGAGCAAATTGACGGCAGCCGAAATGAAGATGCTTCGGATGACAGCAGGAGTAACAAAGCTTGATCGAATTAGAAGTACTAAGACCCTTGGAAGCCTTCATGTCAAAAGTACCATCTTGGACAAAATTCAGCACAACCGGCTCAGTTGGTATTGTCATGTTCAAAGCAGAGATCCGCAGAACCCCGTCCAAAAGGCAATATCGTACAACGTGATTTTTTAAGCTTCGCAATCGCACAGCTGAGCATTTTCTTCGAGCTCTTCTTTTTTCTGAGATCTATTTCCTTATTTCTACAATTTTTTTTTTATATCTTCTTTCTCTAGAATCTTTCATTACAAAATGTGTACACTCTTATAAAGAGGAAAGATTTGTTTGTCTGTATTCAATAGGTTCGAAAACTACTTACGAGGCCGATGAAATTTGGAAAAGAGATGGCCTAAGACCGTCAAAGTAATATAGTCCATCTTTCACCCCGATATTTCTCCGGGAACAGAAGAGAAGGTAAAAGAGAACTTAGAAATTGTATTGAATAGGCATAGAAACTGCGGAGCCGAATTGTATAGTAGTTAGAGCCAATATGGTCTAGACTCTAGAGTCTGAGAAATCATATTGGCTGAATTTCTTTTCCATACCTATCTTAACGAAAGAGAGACGGAAACAGCAACATTACCGCCGCGACATTGGAAATTCTTTGATCGTAAGAGTGCTTCACTATTCTCGAGCGACATGGACTATATTTCATCCACGTTAACGCGACCATATCCGGGAGCTAAGGAAATACTGGAGCAATTTCGAAAATTCCTTCACCGATAGAGTCCCACATAACTCCGGGATAGCATGAACTATATCTCATCCTCACGGTAACGGAAGTCGAAAAACCACAGAACCGATTTCAAGTCTTTTTTAGCATTATACTTTGGATAACCCCAAGAAGCATGACTATATTTCCTTCCCTATATTTTATTTTAGCGGAAACGTAAATTAGAACATAGAAACTGCCGAAGAGATTTCCAAAATTCTATCAAAATTAAAATGATTTGATATTCATCAGTAACATTGATTTCATTTCATTTAAATATTGCCAAATCGATGCTATACAATAGATTACTGTAGGACCTGAGCAACCCCGGGCGGGTCAGCTAGTCTATTATAAAATTAAGTAAATTGCGGTGTTTTCACTTCAATTTCATGATTTGGATTTCTGCTCACAAATCTCTTATGAGTTGCTTTTTTAAAATCATTGAGGTTTAAGGAATTGAAGACCAAAATACTATGTCCCTTGTGCTTTTTGCATTATGAGTTCTCATTAATGAGTTCTAGGTAACTTACCTCTATTCTTAAAATTTGGTTGTCCTACCGGAAGGAAAACTTTGTTATTAGAAACCAGAGTCTTCCACTTCATGTCTCATCAAAACTTTCACACACACTTTGAGTGACGGAAGAAAATAAATTTCCATCCGAAAGTAATTCCTATGCTGGAGTGCTGGGTCCCGTCGGACCAGCGAACCATATTTGAGTTCCCTTTATTTATCTGCCTTTACCACCACCAGCCTGCGCTGTAGAGCTAAGACACTTTGATCTCTTAAGAACATGGATGCTTCCTTAGGTCTCTGGACTCATCAGTCAAAGTGCGGAACACCGCGAGCATCCAATCGACAAGCATGTATATGTGCCAGTAGTTTGGTGAAGTTGTTCACGCTTCACTGCTTAAACATCGTCGAAATTAAATTCTTTATTTCAGCCGAAACAATGTATCAACACCCCAACGAGCGGCAGCGCCACTTTTCCCTGTTTCCGCGATCAAATATATGACCAAGACGTCGTGCTTTTTGACATCTAATGCAAACATTTACCCGGCTTGCAGCTCTTTGATGTTATTTCACTACACTACAGACTCCACCGAAGCCCTGAAACCCCTGAAGCCCGCCAAACCGTTCATCATTGTTCTGTCATCATTCCACTTTTGTTGTTTTTCTTTTTTATTTTTTGGAAAGAGGATATGAGGTGAATATTAAAGTTAGGCGCAGCTAAGGATAACATTTAAAATTAACGAAAAAAAAGATAAGAAAAATATTTTCAAACGGAGAAGAGAGTTCGTTGTGATGATAATGACGTGGTATGGTTGTGGGGTATTGTTGAGAGGGTAGTTAGCCCTTTCGGAAGAGGTTCACATCAGATCCCATGTTGGAATGCATGATAGTTACGGCATTCGAGAAGGGTGAGTAAAATATTTCGCTTTTGTTGTTACACGTATGTAGGAATTTTGTTGGGAATTCGCTCACTCCGCTTTCAAAAGACAGAGATGAATATTTTATTAAAAAGCCCTTGGCAGACTTGTGTGAGTATGCGATGGCTGGGGTTACTGAAAACCTTGCAAAAAATACTGCTCAACATGAAAAGCACGACGAGATACTTTAGTTTTTTTTTTTTATGAGTTTGTTTTTTTTTTCTTCCTGTGAAGGCAAAGAATGTGGCAAAATTAACTAACATTGCTCAGCAAAAACATACATGAAGTTTTAAAGTTTAGTAATTATGATTC
This sequence comes from Melanostoma mellinum, assembly GCA_914767635.1. Taxonomy (NCBI): domain Eukaryota; kingdom Metazoa; phylum Arthropoda; class Insecta; order Diptera; family Syrphidae; genus Melanostoma; species Melanostoma mellinum. Next base: position 206,637,291 of record OU612058.1, read on the forward strand.
TGACAATCATGAAGGCGATGATGTCAGGGATGTGATGATGGGGCTTTTGGGGCCAATGCAAAAGACAAGAAGTGGAAAATGATGCTTTGATAATTATAAAAGTTGTTATGATGCCAGTTTGGTGGTGGTTAATGGGGGTATCTTTTACTCTACATTCCGGGTAAGGGTTTAATAAGGGATATTGTTAAGGCATTAGGTAGTAGTTAAACTAAAACTGCAGTGAAGAGACCAAAATTATTTCAAATTATTGCATAGTTGTTTTCATAATTTACACAGAAAAGATATGCTGCTCTTGAAAAAATTTTCAAGAGCTACAATGTTGGAGAGCTCATTTACGTGCCAAGAACTTTGTTAGGAATTGAACAACGGTCTTGTCCGGAGAAGTCGAAGACTTAAGTCACTTACATATTTAAGTAATCGCTCACTGTAAAAGAACTTTTCGACTTCAATATTTGATGTTGATTGATTTAAATTTAAGTTTATTTGTTTGTATGGCTGTTTGTCCGGTATAGACTCCTAAGCCGACAAACGAATTTTATGAAATGTTTTGGGAAAAAGGGGAGAGTACGATAACTTTGGCGACAAAAAATAATAACGGGATTTAGTGGAGGGGTTCAATACAAGCATTTTTTGCTATAGGAGGGGGGTCTATCTCCCCCCGTTTAGGCGGTAGGGGCAATTTTATAAAAATTTAGTTAAAATCTAAAAAAAAAATATTGTAGAACAACGGGAAAATTTAGAGACACAATTTATACTTTTTATGAAAGCCAGAAATCTGCACTTTATAATAAATTTTAAATGAAGTGATTTCAATTTACAGTTTTTGAAATAACTGACTTCAAAGTCAAAATTTGGGAAAAAAATTTGAAAAAATCACTTTGAGTATTATGTTTCTCGTGATTACAAATGTCAATAAAAAAAATTTGATGTAGTTAGTTGCTTTGGTAAATTTGTTATCAAACGCTGTAAACTGCTTCTTTCTATGTCTTATAGTTTTTGAGATAATTGAAAAATAGTAAAACTATTGAAGTAAGCAATTTTCAAAAAATTATGGAAATACGTACGAATTTACAACAATGTTAGGAAATAGACTAGTGAAAGTATAAAAATTCATCAGACAGGTGCGATCAAATAACTTGCAGTTAGATAAACAATTGCTATTTTCATATTTAGCATGAGCAGCTTAACCCTGCGGGAAAAGGGTTAAAATAATGAGCCCACGCGAAGCGGGCCATGCGGAAAGTTGTTGCATACGGAAATCAATTGCCCGTGCATGTACGCAAATGGTTTGCGGACGATGTGCGACAGCAAAACCGCACATAAATGTGCGGCTTTTCGCAAACCGTCTGAACACCCTCGCACATTTTTTGTGACAGTTTGCGTGTATGTGCGTGCATGTGCGGTCGTCGCGTCGTAATCATATGCGTTGACACGAAAATAGGACAACGCAAATGTGCATATTTTACGCAAATCAATAGTTAATAGAAATAGCTTCCGAGAACCACTTGCAAAACAAATCACCCTGCAAAACAAAATCTGAATCAAGGAATCGAATTGAGCAGCACAGCTGGACGCTTAATGAAATCAAAGTCTCAACTTCTGCGATGGAGAAGCGCCCTAGGCTTTTTGATGCAGGTTCGGCAGAGTACAAGCTCGTAAAGCTTGAATTTTGGCGTGCGGTGTTTGACGAAATTGGCTTGGATGTTACTCTTAAAGAAGCCAAGTGTAAGTGGGGCTGTTTGTGGGTAACGTTTAAGGCAAACTCGGCAAAACTTCGCACCAAAAATTCAGGCCGAGGCACAGAATCATCAATCATAATCAAATGATGTTTTTGGCGCTGAACGATATAAAAAGATCCAATTTATCTGTTTCGTCAACGGGCCTTGTAAGTTTTTCTTAAATGCTGGGTTTTGTTTTTATGTGAACAATTTTCTCTTGTTTTATAGGAATTTGCTGCTCCCTTTAATAACGCCGTTACAGATGATTTACCATTGTCAAAACCTATAGTCAGTCAGCAGCGCAAACGTAGATATGTCACGAAAGCCTTTACAACGCTTCAATCACTATTACATCGTCATCGGTTCACTTGGTTCGTTTTCTCAAGAATACTGAAGAGGAAGTCGCTATAGACGTTTTAAAACCGATCATCGTTGATTATGATGAAGAGGAAAGAACGAGTTGATTGAAATCTAATTTCATACCTTTCAATGGCTTGTTTCTGTGTTTTTGTCTCTGTATAGAATATGAACTTTAATAATAGTAGAACTATGGAACATCTTTTTTTTTGTGTTAATTTGAGTATTAATTTTTTCACTTTTGTTTCTTTTTTTTTTAATTTTAAAATAATAAACAAACTTAAATTGATTGTAAATCATAAACAAAAATTTTTTCTTACGTTTAAAGGTGACCATATTGCCATTCAATATCTGTGAAGAAGTGCGTGAGCTCTTTTCGAATGTCTCTTGTTTCAGATCTATGGTCTCGTGAAGAGGATACATTGCTGAGTTTCAGTCTGCAGAAGCAATTCCTTCGTCCACACATCCGTAACTTTTCCACACCCGATTCTTCGCGAACTTCACTTTTCTCATCATTTTCAATCGTATCTAATGCCTTAACAGCAATAGGAGCTCACTTTCTTTTCAACATTTTCAATTTATTGTAGTTAACAATGACAAAAAATTAGCAAAACACAAAAGTCATACAATCGATTAAATTAATGCAAACTTGCATAGTAACGCAAATGGGTGATTTGCGGATTCGCACATCGACCGAAAAATTTGCGTACATTTGATGTGCGAGCAAATCAACGCAAACTAATGTGTGGCTTTTGGGACAGATTCCGCACATCGTCGGAACACCCTTATATGCGAGTTTGCATACACTGATTTACGTATAGCGCATTTTCATTCTGCACGTTGCTTTAGAAACTACTGGATAAAATTCAGACATTTCAACAGCGTTAGGCGATGCTTTCCCTTAGACTAGGTATATTTCAGTCCTATATTTCTATCGGTACAGAAACGGGAACGAGAACAGGCACTTAAAACTACTAAACCGGTATCGAAAATTCTTTCAAATTTAGGATGTTGCAATATTTCTCGTCAACAGAGAATAGGAACTCAGAAATATTAATAAGTTAACGGTTTTGTGTGCTCCCCACATTCTGTAAGCACTGCCGATGGACCCATCCCTTCAAGACCATCTATAATTTTCTTATTAACCCAATCTTTAAGTGTTGTGATTTCAACACTTAACATTCTAGATACTCGTCGCTCTTAAGCTTAAATCGTTTTCAGGAATAAGCAAGAAGTTGAGAGATAACACCGTCATAAATGAAGTTGTTAGCTGTTCGGACAAAGAAAACCAAATATACTTAATATTATATACAGGGTGATTCGCATAAGGTGTGACAAAAAGATAGGGTGTGTAGGTTGGACCTAGACAAGCAAAAAATCGTATGGGAGGGGGGGGTCCATTTCCCCCGTTTAGGCGGGAGGGGCAATTTAAGAAAAAAGTCACTAAAAATTGGAAAAAAATTATTTAAAAATAACGGTAGTACCTACAGAGTCTTACTATAGCATTTTGAAAAGCCAAAAACTCAAACATTAATTTAAATTTAAAATTAAGTTGTTCAAGAAAATAGTTTTTGAAATATTAATTTTCAAAGTCAAAATTTTGAAAAAAAAACATAGTTTTTTTTCTTAAAACCACTTTTTTTCCAAATTTTACGTTATTAAGTAGTGTTTTTTTGGCTTATTTTCAATGCTCTTATTTATTTTTGATCAAATACAAGAAACCGGATGTCAAAATAACTTGTAGTTTTTGAGAAAACCAAAAATTACAAAAACGACTTTTGTCAAAATTTTTTTTTTTAAGTTTTTTTTTTCGTTATTGGATTCTTAAGTGAACTTACGAAATAAAGGATGGATTTTCTCTTTACTTTTTTTATTGAGAATTCACTTAAAAGTCCAATAACGAAAAAAAAACTTTAAAAAAAAAAAAATTTGACGAAAGTCGTTTTTGTAGTTTTTGGTTTTCTCAAAAACTACAAGTTATTTTGACATCCGGTTTCTTGTATTTGATCAAAAATAAATAAGAGCATTGAAAATAAGCTAGAAAAATACTACTTAATAACGTAAAATTTGGGAAAAAAAAGTGGTTTTAAGAAAAAAAATTATGTTTTTTTTCAAAATTTTGACTTTGAAAATTAATATTTCAAAAACTATTTACTTGAACAACTTAATTTTAAATTTAAATTAATGTTTGAGTTTTTGGCTTTTCAAAATGCTATAGTAAGACTCTGTAGGTACTACCGTTATTTTTAAATAATTTTTTTCCAATTTTTAGTGACTTTTTTCTCAAATTGCCCCTCCCGCCTAAACGGGGGAAAATGGACCCCCCCCTCCCATACGATTTTTTGCTTGTCTAGGTCCAACCTACACACCCTATCTTTTTGTCACACCTTATGCGAATCACCCTGTATATAATATTATATATAAAATATATTTAATAGAAAATCGTATAAATTGTTTTTTTGATGATATTTAGAGAACTATTTAGACGATGTTGCCTAATGTCTCCGAATCCCAACACAGGCAAAAATGTTTTTTCCACGGGTATCGCCTTTCGCGAGGAATTGGCAAGTCCTCCGTTAGTATTCATTGCCATGAAAAGCGATTAGCCGTTCGGAACCAGCAGAAAGTTGTAGGCCCCTTCCAATTACTCACAAGGCATTTGGTTGTGAGAAATGCGCTAGGACCTGGGGCTCCTCGCTCTGTTGCGCCACCCTATTTATTTTTTATTTTTGCCTAATGTCTATATTCAAACACTATAGCATTAGAACAGAAAACTCTCAAGGATTAAGTTTCCTTTGATCAAACAGAAAAAGTTGAATGAAACTATTAGCTTTTCAAAGAAATATTTACTTGAATAAAGACATTCGTTTTACATGCTTTCGGATATGATTCTTGGTCATATTCTAAGAAAAAAATTACAGTAAAGCTCGTTTCTCAACTTTAGCATCACTTTTTGACAATTTAAGAAAAGGCTAACTTTGGTGTACTCGACCTGTGTCAAATTCGATATCTCTGTCAATACTGATGATAGAGACCTAATCTTAGACTTAGACTAGAAAACATCATATCTAAATGTGCACACAAAAGAAAAAAATATCCTTTCCGTACGATGCACTACAGAGTTTCATATGCCTCATACTTTTTATTATTTATTTTTGTATTCTACGATTTTTATATGCCATATAGTGAAAAACTTCTAGCAATTTCTGGTTAAAGCCATTTAATGCACTGATAGGAACACTGTAGATTTAACTTTTACCACCTCCCTTCTTTAAGTCAGTTCATTTTTAATTTAAATTATAAGCTATAAGAAAGTGGAACCCTTTATTTTATAGTAATTAAATGATATTTACATTTTGGTGCCACAAAATTATTTATAGTATCAATTTATCGTAATTTGCATTTTGTAGATATGTGGCATTTTTTCCTGTAGAGGTGACTACCAGATACCATCATAAATTCCTCTTTCATTGTATTCTTTTCGTGCGATGTGCATTAATTACTTGAAAACATTTTTGAAATGAAATTTTTCTCGATTAGTCGTTCGGAACCGGCAGAAAATTGTAGGTCCTTCCATTCCCTGACAAGGCATGGTTGTGAGAAACGCGCTAGTCACAGGGCCTCCTCGCTCTGTTGCGCCACCCTATTAATTTTTCTTTTTTTTCTTTTGATCTAAATTCGAAAAAGTAAGATTTCGAATCTATGAAGTGAACTATTCATAAACATATATAACTAGCTGAGCCGCCCGGCTTTGCTCGGGTCTGTAGTTTTAAGGTTCCCATTTTCGGTTTTCCTCTTCCGTGGGAATTTGGGGATGAAATACAATCTTTCTTACTGTGAGACTATGTGGCATCCTAATGCTGAAAGAATTTTTGAAATCTGTCCAGCAGTTCCTAAGTTTCCGTTCCCAAGCCATTCCTGTTGGAATCGTCCGTTCCAGTGGAAATATGTGAATGAAATATAAATCTATTTCACTGAGGGATAAGGTCACATCCTAGAATTGAAAGAATTTTCGAGATCGGTCAAGTAACTTTAATGTTCCCGTTCTCGGTTCCTGTTTCTTGTCCTGTTGGATTATAGGGATGAAAAATATAGCCTAAATTACTGACAAAAAGTGTAGAGGGATTATGAAGCACAATGTTGAAGAATTTTTGAAATCTATCCAGTAGTTTCCAAGTTTCCGTTCCCAACCCCGTTCGTGCAGGAAACTTCTGTTCCCATGGAAATATGTGAATGAAATATAGGTCTATGTCCCTGGGGGATAATACAACATCATAGAGTTGAAAAAAATTTTGAATTCGGCCAAGTAACTTTATGGTTCTCGTTCTCGTTCCCGTTTCTGTTCCTGTGGGATTATAGGGATGAAATATAGTTAAAGCTCCTGATTAAGGGAGACAATGTAGCACCCCTAGTGCTGAAAAAAATTTTGAAATATGTGGAGAAGTTTCTAATTTTCCGTTTCCAACCCCGTTCCTATGGGAATATGGGGATCAAACCTTGACAGGAACCATCCCTCGACTAAACTATATCTACCCTGAAAATTTCATAAAAATCTGTTGGGTGGTTTAGGAGTTTACCCCGGACATACATACATACATACATACATACATCCTATTTTATATATATAGATAGATAGATAGATAGATAGATAGATAGATAGATAGATAGATATATAAAATTTTGAGTAATAGAAAGAGTTGAAGTGACCTTCACTCCATTGTCAATACAATATTCGCAGTAAATGATTTTCTTGAATTGAAATCTTCCTTAAAGATCAAAAGTACCTGCGCCCCAATTATGGATTTTATTCAAAAAATAAAATTTATCAATAACACAACTCTCAATCAATCTTTAAAATGTATCTTAGTAAACTCGTTCAACTTTAGCTTTTAATTTCCCCTTCGTTTCCATGTACATGTTTGTAATGTTCTTCCTCGCAGAATACATTCCTTTCAAATCAACGAACTATCTCAACTAAAATGGAACACATCCTTGGTGCCATAAAAGAGTTCCCTGTTCTTAATTTAACCATTATCTTCTATGCCCAAGTTAACTCTGCACTCATTTATGAGTGGAGTATAATATGTGAATCTACATGAGTCCTTCTTTCAGTTCACTTCCTTAATCAAAGCTCTAATGCTCCTACGTTCTTTGCATAATAAATTAAACCGAATTTTAAATATAAACTCTTTCCCTTGCGCAAGACCTGTTTGGCGCTGGAAAAAAGAGAAGAAAAAACACCAACGTAGAATATTTAATAAAACAATAACGTAAGGCTCTATGCAGTTCATTTCTATAACCACAGCGCAGCGGGATGATGGAGGACATTAAAAATAGCAAACAAGTTCTTCTTCGCCCACACTAAGCACTGGGAGTTGGCTTTGACTCGAAGGCATAATTCTATTTTGTTTTATGTGCACATAAATGAATATTTATAAAATTCATACGAATACGAACTTAGGTTTGTGTGTGTAGGGTGCGTTTATTTTTCATTACTCCTAATAATAATTAGATGACTGTTTAAATATGCACAAGGCGACAATAGCTCCAACTGTGGTATACCCATGGCAAGGTGTAACAACACTCATTCCTATGCTCTATGTCTATGGTATAGCCTATCGCATTGAGCATACATAAATAACCATCGCGCCCAGTAGGTATCATATTGTAGTAATGGTCAGTTAGTACTTTCTAAGGCCTGCATAAAACCACTGACACTTATACACGCACATAGACTCTACGGTGCATAGTCCTCGTGGAATAGAAATACAATTGCTCTTAATTAGGTCATTCCGGGGTAAACTTATGGATAATTTTATTATGCCCGAAAGGGAAATGCAGTCACCATGGACTTAACTAGGTATGATGGCTGGTGTCTTGGGTTGGGCGGAGTTGTTGCTGGCGCACATCATTACAAAATCGCCGGCACTTTCTCGTTGAAAGGACATCATTATTTTTAAAATAAATTAGTAGTATTAATTTATGCTGAGTAAACGCCAATAGAAGAGACCTTGCGGATACTTTGACATTTTTAAATAAAAGTCCGCCACACAATGCAGCCATGCTGCGATGAACTTCCTGAGGCCATTGTTGGCACTGGCAGCCAGAGTATTGTATTTGCATTGCATGACCTTAATGTGAAGAGTTGCTGCAGTGAGCATTAATATATCTTAAAAGTAAAATTGTCTGTGGTGGGTTTTGTTCTTTTTAGTAGAACTGAGCTGAGCCAATGTGGCTTTTGTTGAGTCGCCATACCACAGTTGTTCAAAAAAAAATTCCAAGTTAATGCATTCGGAAAAACGGTTTTGAACTTGAAAATCTTAAATTGGGTTATACTTGCAGGAAGTAGGTATGTAACAGTCGAACAGTTTTTCCTCATAGTTAAGATATTAAGTGCATATTTTATTGGAGTTCTAACTTAGTCATTTGACTAATATTTACGTTCAAGTAAGTTAAGTGAATATTTTAATTTGTATTTATTTATTTCAAAATCGCTTACAAAGTACGACATAAGTCTTATAAAATTCTACAAGCTTTAAAATTAATTTAAGAATTTGAAATTAGATGAAAGAGAAAAAAAATAAGAAAAATAACAGAATTAAGAAAATTAAAGCTAAAAACAAAATGTAGTAGTAGTAGTACTATTTTTATTATTTCTAGGTAACAATTCAATTTTATAACAATTTTACAATAAGTATAATAACTCAGAAATAATAGTGACATAAGTATTTCTTTAAAAGAAATAGAAGTAATGCCACATCAAATTAAAAAAAAAAATATTATATATGAATGTAAATAATATCAAATTTATACCATCAAAGTGGGAAACAGATACAATTTTTTAAACTTTTTTTATAACTTCATTCTTGTTAAATAATTAAAGAAAAAACATCAGTAAACTAAAACAAGTCAAATAAAACCAAAATATCAATGAAGAACATTGAGGAGCAGTTCAATACTTTTAAAATCATGACTCAAAAGCCAACTTTTCACGGCTTTTACAAAAGAATTAATATTTGTAAGAACTCTTAAATTATATGGAAGCTTGTTGAACAAACGACACGACACGATATCATAGAAGTTCCGGAAAGCTGTTGTGCAAAACCTGGGTATAGATAGATACTAAATGAAGAGAATTAGTCCGTAAAAAATAATTATTGATGAGTCTGAAATTAAAATTTCCCGACCTTCTAAAGAAAATCTTGAGCACTTTAAAGCAATATAAGTGACGGACTGGAAGAAGTTTCAAATCTTTGAACAGTGGAAAACTAGGGAACAGACGATGCTGCCTACAAATCAATTTTAAAATACGCTTTTGTAATATCAATAGAGGCTGAATTCTATTGAAATATGCTCCTCCCCAACAAGTTATTCCGTATTGCAATTTTGAATGAAAAACACCATAATAGATTTTCATCAACAGCTTTTGAGAGCAAGTATTGCGCAAGAAATAGAAGCTTCTCAGTGTACTACGAAAGTATTTTCTCAAATTATCAGTATGATATACAAAGCTCATTATAGAGTCGATCGTGAGGCCCAAGTATTTAAATTCTTCAACTTTTTCAATTTCGAAACATTTTTCGGTGCAATTGAGACAGCTTCGAAAGGAACAATTGAACAAACTGTTACTGCAGCTGCAGTGAGATATTCCAAATCTTTGGCAGTCAGAAGCATGAAAGAATACATCCGAACCAAAACTATTTTGACCCGCCAGATTAAAAAAACATTATCTTAGTTTTTGAGCTAATCAACAATTTGTGTTCAGCAAACCACAATCGCAATAAATAAATGTCAAAATTTATATCCGCGGTCAGATCCAAAACACTCTCCGATCCAAAGGCAAAGCCAACATCATCCGCAAAAGCTGTCAACATTCCCTTGAAGGGCATTTTGAACAGCGAATCTATTTAAATCAGAAAGAGTATAGGACCCAACACTGAGCCCTGAGGAACTCCAATATTAAAGAACTTTACTTCGCTTCTACTGTCGTCAATCTTTACTCTTTGAGAGCTATTGGTTAAGTAAGACCTAAACCACTCCAATATAAACCTTCGAAAACCAGCTTTTTCAATTTTACTAAGCAAAAGTACATGGTTAACCATATTAAAAGCTTTTGTAATATCTACAAACAACCCAACTGTAAACATCTTTTTATCCAAGCTCATGAAAATTTGAGAACAAAAATTTAACAACGCATCTTCTGTAGATTTATTTTTTTGAAATCCGAATTGTGTTGAACTGAAATAATGAGTCTTACTTAAAAAACTCACTACTCTATTTTTTACCACTTTCTCAAAAATCTTAATAATTGAAGGTAAGAGGGAGATCAGTCAGAATAGTTACATAATTCATTTACAGAACCTTTTTTAAATAACGGCAGAATATCGGCACATTTCAAAGCATCTGGAAAAACTTCTTCAAAAATACTTTTATTAAAAAGATGCGACAGAATGTCAACTAAAAAAACATCCAATGTTTTTAAGTACCTGATTTGACAAACCATCGAACCCAAAAGAACAAGAATTTTTTAGACCACCTATTATTCTTAAGAGTTCTAACCCTGTTATAGGCTCGAATACGAAACTTTGACTCTGTGAAAGATCGCCAAAGCTCAGTATAGGACTACACTCGGTGCAAGTGGAGTGAGAGGAGTTCGACACACCATTGCTTGTTACCGTGGAGAAGTACTCATTAAAAGTGTTAGCTATACCTAGCTTCTCAGTAATTGGGGAACCGTTCGAAAATATGACTGATGGTCTTTTAGCAATGTTTGTTTGCTTAAGAATATCGTTAACAAACTGCCATTCGAGTCTTATATTTCCTTCAGCTGCGTTAAATTTATTTGTAAAATAATTTTCTCTACATTTAGAGATATCTGCCTTTAATGCAGAACACATAATCTTATACTTTTGTTTTAGAAATAAATTACCTGGATTTCGACGACATTTTAGGCGAAGTTTGTTTTTTTTTTCTTGATTTTATTAAGTAAAATTTTTGTTATCCAAGGCTTCAGATCGTAGATAGAAAAATCATCATTTAAAATATTTAAATTATTAAAATCCATTTAAAATGTCAATAAAAATAAATAAATAATAATAATTGCACTATATAAGCGCAAGATAATTGAATGACTTTATTCTAATGATTTTTCCACCTTCTATCTTTCTTATTAAAATTTGTATATTTTTGAACCATAAATACTTAAACCCCATTTGCCTCTTAATCTCCTTCGCCTTCATGAACAATGCTCGTGTTTATTTTGTTAACGCATCATTGATGTAAATGTTTGTACCACTGTACATAAGTTTTAAATATAATGAAAAAGAAGAGAAAAAAAAAACAAAATTAGAAATAGTGACTATCCTAGTTAATATTATCAACGATTTGCCAAATAATTGAAAACTAATGATATAAACCTTTTCGTGCTTCTTATACTTCTCATCGTAATAGGTCGGGAATTCCAGAGGCGTATAAAGCGGACGAAAAATTGACGCTCAGTTATAAGATATTTACATCGATGTCAGCATGCAGATAGCTCACCGAACGGAAGCTTAGTAAGCTGTCGATGCTACAGCCAGAGATACGTGGTACAAAATTAGATATTTAGTCATTTCACTGCAGATTATAGACGAAGCGGGTAATGGTATTATATGCAAAATTTAGTTTGCGATTAGAAGCATTGTCCAATTTGCAAAAAAACTTCACAACAGGAAGTTTTTTTTATAATTAACACGCACATCAAGGGGTTATGACTACCCTTATAATGATATTATAAAACACAGTGCGAGCATTTAGAAAAATAGGACGGGATTTGAAAGGAGACACCAAACACGTTGCTTTTGAATTTTTGTGAATCGTAATGCAGGGTAAAAACAGGGTCAGGCAAATCATTCCACATCCGGGTTGAGCGGCTAAAATACGAATCTCTATACTTAACTGTACGACCGAAGTTGGGCTGAAGGGACAACTGATAAGCATTCCTTGCGAGGCGGGTATTGCGGCTAAATTGTTTCAGGGGAGGAATGCAACTGGCTATTTCACTAGAGCACTGTTTGTAAAAGAAGCGATAAAAAAGAGTGAGGCAAGTTACATTTCGACGATGTTCAAGAGAATCAATCGATTCTTCAATCGAACTATCACCTATCAGTCTCAACGCTCTGTTTTGTATCCTATCAAGAAGGCGCAAAAATGTTTGAGAATCACCTGACCAGATATGAGAATTATACCCTAGTTTAGGGCGGATGTAGGCCTTATAGATTGTAGCCAGATCAGAGGGAGTAAAAAATTTTCTGCATCGCTTTAGGAAACCTAAGCACTTTGCAGCATTTTTGGCGACTTCAAATATGTGGTCATTCCAACGAAGATCATCGTTTACACCAAGGTTTCTTGGATGTAGGCAGGAAGTAAGAGAGTTTTTGCAAGTATCAATTTTGTTTTTGTAGGAATGAAGTTCCGAGTAACCTCAAGAGTATGTAGACCATCGTTGACTTTTCCAATGGCACTATTAAGGTGGGCGTTCCACGTAAGGGTACGATTGAAAATTACTCCTACATTGCTTGCAGTGCTGACATAGTCGATGATATTGTCTTCCAACTTTAATGGGCTTAAGACCGATATATCAAAGGTTTGCGATAAATGGGCAGAGCTGTTGATTTAAGAGGATTCAAGCAAAGATGGTTCTTTTTGGACCATTATAGGTCCTCATTCATTAGAGCTACGGCATCATTGGTCGACTTATGAGCAGCTGCACATCATCGGGATATAAATGAATCGTACAATTTTTTACGACATGTGGCGATTCATTTACATAAAGCGAGAAAAGGATCGGTCCAAGGATAGATCCCTGGGTACTCCAGTTAAGACTTTGAGAGAAGCGGAAGAACGTTCATTTGCCACCACGCATTGTTGCCTTTCACTAAGGTATGAATGAACTAACTTGCAGGATTCCAAAGTAAACCCAAAACTACTTTGGAGCTTTTTACACAGAATTTAATGGCTGACAGTGTCAAAAGCCTTTGAAAAGTCAAGTTTTTGCTATTACTATTCTGGTTTCATTACTGACTAGAAGTATGGCTGATTTGCAGCTGCGTTTTGGTCCAAAGCCAGATTGGCAGGAACTTAACAGGTTGTTGATCCATAGATATTTTTGTATTTGCTTCAAAATAGTTTTTTCAAACACTTTAGAGAGGAATGGGAGGATGGTAATCTGGTTGGACTCCGTAGCTGCACTAGTTGGCTTTTAAGGGACGGGAATTATTTTAGCCTTCTTTCATTCTAATGGATACTTGGATGTGGTTAGTATACTATTGAATGTGTGGGTAATAAAACGTAATAAATAAGGTAGTAATTTTACAAATTTAGGTTCCATTAAATCCAGGCCATGTGGTACCCGTGGTGCGATGGATAGCATGTCCGCCTGTTAATCCGTTCGTGGTTTGAATCCCAACAGGGGCAAAAATGTTTTTTCCACGCGGGTATCGCCTTTCGCGAGGAATTGGCAAGTCCTCCGATAGTATTCATTGCCATGAAAAGCGCTTTCTCGATTAGCCGTTCGGAACCGGCCCAAAATTGTAGGTCCCCTCCATTTCCTGACAAGGCATGGTTGTGAGAAATGCGCTAGGCCCTGGGGCTCCTCGCTCTGTTGCGCCACCCTATTTATTTATTTTATTTATTTATTTAAATCCAGGCCTGTAGCAATGGATTTTGTTGATATTATTGCCTCCACAACATCTTCTTCTTCTGTATTAAAAAAGTTGAATGTAGTGTTTATGACACTTCAGTAAGCGAAACAGAAGGTGAATTTAGGGACGGAGACGGAGGTGTTGAAGTGAACTTTCTATTGAGAGCGTCACAATCGATGTCGTCATAGAATAGTATTTGAGTAATCAAGTCCCAAAGTTAAAATTAAAAAAAATCAGTTTTTTTTCCTTAAAAGAATTTTGATCAAATTTTCGTTCACTAAGGGAACCTAGTTCTTCGAACAATCAATGCTTTTTGCAGTTGTTGTTGCAGGATACCGAACGAAAAAATTGGTAAGGTATTGTGAAATTGAAAAAAAAAAAAACCCCAAAATATTTTCTCCGATATTCAAAGAGTTCTTGCAGAGATCGCTTAGAGCTCTGTAATAAGGATTCTGTTTGTCTGAGATTCTGAAATGCATGTTGTTACAGAGTACCAAGTATTTGCTTTCAAACAGCCCTGCATGCAGAATTCTTTGGCCAATCATTTAGTTTTCAAAGATTTCTTAAAAAGTCCTCAAAGACTTTTTAGATTTTGCACGTGAAATTCTCCGGTACTACTATCTTAGAGTCTCCAAAGAGAATTCTAAGCGCTCTCAAAGAGTTTTTAAGACTGCTCAAACACTTTTTCCTTTTTTTAAAGAGCTCTCCCAGAATTTTTTAAGTTTTTTGTTTAGGGCTCCAAAACGGGCTTTTCTCTTCAGCTTCAGCTCTTGCGGTCCGTTCTTAAAGAATTTTTGAAGAGATGTCAAAGAGCTCTGCACTCACATCTCTTCGGTTCTGCTATCAAAAAGGTCTTGCATTCCGCATTCAATGAGTTATAGAAAAGTTTTCGCATTGAAAGATTTCTTTGGTTCTGCTATTAAAGAGTTTTCAAAGTGTTTTTATTTCTACACCTTAAGAGTTTTTTGATTTTCAGAGGGTTCTTTGTAGTTCTGTCCTAGAAGGGTTCCTGTATGTACTTCAAAGAGTTATCAAAGAACTTTTGGGCTCAGCTCTGAGCCGATCCTCAAAGAGTTCTTGGTCCATACACATAACTAGTTCTCAAAGAGTTCATATCAAAATATTTTTGAAGGAGAATCTTGAGCTATAACAAAAGAAGGTTGCACTTTGTTCCTGCTTGTAACCAGAGAACCTAAGACAGAGAAAAAATCCATCACTTATCCTGGGTTATCTTTGATTATTTTTCGAAGGTAGCTGAAGCAATAATCTTATCAGTTGAATCCAATTGCATTTGCACATGAACATAGTTTCTTTTCTGCTATTCGACTCAGGAATCAAACGACTAGCCGTAACTGTTAAGACTCCAATAATTTAATCATTTCTAGTCCCTAAAATAGATGTGTTGTCTTAACTTGTTTTCTTAGGTACTAGCTGATCCGCCGGTGTAGCTCGGGTCCAACGGTTGCCTTGTCTTTAGAATTAATGACATATATTATGATAATTATGATAAGTTTTGTGACCTTTTTATATTAAGGGATAATTAATTATTTTTTATGTGGGCTATAGGTCAATGATGACATATTGATTAATGACATATATGTTTTTTTTTTTAATAAGAAGAGGAGGATATGCTAATCTGGAGAACTCAGACCTAATATCCGGTCCATCGTCCATTGCACTACCAGGGTAGCAGCCTTCGCTTTTTTTGTGTTGCAGTAGTTGGAAATAAGATGTTAGTAATTTCACATATAACCTCAAGGGCGGCGTCCATATGAAACTGGGAGGCTGAAAGAAAAGTAGATGCCCAGAGCGGGTTCGAACCCACGCGTCTGTCCTATCTACTGGACACTCTACCACTGCACCGCGGCCGCCCTCTGACATTGTTACTGAGAATTAAAAACATAGAAGCTCTTTAATGATGAAAAAAATTTGGAAATCTGTCCAGAAGTTTTTAAGTAACACTTTACGTTCCAGTTACCGGGGGAATATTTGGATGAGATAAAGTTTATGTACCCCCGCCGTTATTCGGAAGAGGTGTTCTTCTACGTTGGCAAAACCTCTGCGTAAACTTTTTCATCTTTCCTATTTTGTTGGGATTTTCCCAAGCAGATGGAAAACTGCTTTTGTCCAGTCCATCCCTAAAAAAGGCGAATCTTCCTCTCATTCCAGTTGCACTTACATCCCTTTTTAAGAAGGACATGGAAACGTTGATAAACCGTCAACTTATGAAATATCTTGAAGAACAAAAGCTTCTTTGTACGGCTTTCGTAGCAAACGGTAAACTGGTGCTTTGATGGCTTATCTCACCGAAAAGTGGAATCTATCTTTACATTGTTTTGGAGAAAGTAAGATTATTGCGCTTGATATTTCTAAAGCATCATTTGATAGAGTTTAGCATCAGGCTCTTTTACTCTCTTCCTCATTTTCATTAATGATCTCTTGTCTGAAACTTCTAATCCGCTTAACTGTTTTGCTGACGACTCGACCCTCAGCTTTTCATATTCGTTTTCAAACTCAGGTCTTTGATCTTCGGATGCGAAACTGGAACGGTTGCGTAGGATAAGCTCATTGAATTCTGACCTTGACAGCATTGTTTCATGGGGTAATAAAAACCGAGATCTGGTTTTGGCTCATCCGCCCAAAACTGGAGTGTAACTCTCATATCTGGGCAGTTGCTCCTCAAACGTCTTTGCACCTGCTTGATAGAGTACAAAATAGAACGTTAAAATTGATAAGTGATAGGTGAATCTTAGAATCGTTTGATTCTCTTGGACTTCGTCGAAATGTCACCTGTCTCTCACTCTGTTTTGTTGTTTTTCACAAACAGTGCTCTAGTGAAATAGCCAGTTGCATTCCTGCCCTGTAACTATTTAGCCGCAACACCCGCCTCCCGCCTCGCTCCGAATGCTCTTCAGTTTTACCTTCTGTCCAACTTCTATACAGTCAAGTATAGATATTCTTATTTTAGTCACACCACCCGAATGTGGAATGCTCTACTTTACCCTGTTTTTATCCTACAATACGATCTACAAAAATTAAAAAGCAACGTGCATCGGTGTCTCATTTCAAATCCTCTCCTATTTTCCTAAATGCTCGCACTGTGTTTTATAATACCATTATAAGGGTAGTCATAACCCCTTGATGTGCGCGTTAATTATAAAAAAAAATTTACTAGGGGATAGCACCGCATTATAATGGTGAAAAAAAATTTAAACCAAGTGAGTGAGCTCTTCGACTTCTTTGACGATATATTCCATGCTACTCGGGAACAATGAATCACTCTAACGGTGAAAGAATTTTCGAATTCCGTAGGAATATGGGAATGAAATTTAGCCTTTATCATTTCTTAGAACTTTACTTAGACGATCTTTGTTTTAAATATTAGTCAATTAGGCTCAGTAGTTTTGAACTGTTTTGAACTGTTCTCGTGACCGTTCCTTTGTCTGTTTTCGAAGGAATATGGGGATTTAACATGGCCTTTGTTTATCTGTCTAGGCCCTAGACCAGTGTTTCCCAAACTTATTTTTCTCGTGGACCACTTTCAAAATTTTACTGGTTTCGGTGGACCCCCTGCTGCTACATTTCTACCACATTCTTAAAGTCACCAAAAAATATAAATTGTATCGCTTCCGAGATCTGTCCCTTTATTCCGATAGGTAAAATAAAAACGAAAAATGGTATATTTTATAACACTTAATTTATTAAAAGAATAGAATTACAAAAAAAAATTAATGAGATAATATAGGTTCAGGTCATTCGATGGAGTGTCAGCAAACGATCAATGTTTGGCTTTATTTTTGTGAGCAATAACTGCAAATCCCCTCGCTCTGTGATGTTTAATTTGCTTCCTTTTTTTTTTTTTGTTAAGAGGTTTTCAACGGCACTAAAACTATTTTCGCAAGGTATGACGAGGGAAAAGCTATTCAAAATTTCCTTGCGATTTCCCACAGTCCAGGACATTTTTCGGGTATTTCTGCTTGCAGCCACAATGTTTGGTATCCTTTTCTAAATTTCACCTTCAGCTCCTCATTGGTGCTTAGCTCGAGCAGCTCCGTTTCATCAAATGGATTTGTGATCCATGGTGGTATATCCATTGTCAGCATATCTTCAAACCTGGTTTTGAAGTCAGCATGCAGGGAACTTAAATGTTGACTATAGGGTTATCCTCATCAATACATTCTATTATTATAGGTATCAGACCGCAGCCTTTGTCAGCATGCGGAAATAGAATTACGGCTTGTAAAGGAACCAACTAATAAACCGCTAAGACAAATTGATGTACTCAGTATCGAATACTGATCATATTTGTGTAGGAAAAAATAAAAGTCGAAATCCCAAAATTGCCAATAAAAAAGATAGCTAACATTTCATCAAATCAAAGAGTTCACGCGCTCCGTGTTTTTGCGTATTTTTTGTCTATTACTTCATTGTTAAAACGTGACAAACTGGCATCGAAGCTCAAGCCCCGCTCTTCCGAGAAGGAATAGTTTTGATAAAATAGTTACTTCAAAATCAATTTTAAATGATTGTGAAATATATAAAATTAGTAGTTATTTGCAAGAAAAATAACAAAATTAATTGCTCTGAAATATTGCTTATTCGGCCTTTTTAGAGAGGCAGTGCTTCTCTCGTGAAAAAATCAATTGAATAAAAAGTGCTGTGTTTGTAGTAAAAACCGAGTAGAATTCAATGCTTCGAAAACTCAATGCTGTCTCTTGTCGATGAAGCTTAACATTCCCCCATTGCCATTATCCATGAATGGTACCTGCATCGAAGAAACCGAAAAGCTGTCAGTACTCGGTATGTGTGTAAACGATGATCTTCGTTGGAATGACCACATATTTGAAGTCGCCAAAAACGCTGCTAAATGCTTAGGCTTCTTGAGACGATGCAGGAAATTCTTCACCCCTTCTGATCTGGCTACAATTTATAAGGCCTTCATCCGCCCAAAACTGGAGTATAACTCTCATATCTGGTCAGGTGCTTCTCACACATCTTTGCGCCTACTCGATAGGGTACAAAACAGAGCGTTAAAATTGATAGGTGATAGTTCAATCGTAGAATCGATTGATTCTCTTGAACATCGTCGAAACGTCACCTGTCTCTCTCTCTTTTATCGCTTTTTCCACAAACAGTGCTCTAGTGAAGTAGCCAGTTGCATTCCTCCCCTGAAACAATTTAGCCGCAACACTCGCCTCGCTAGGAATGCTCATCAGTTTTACCTTGAGCCCAACTTCGGGCGTACAGTCAAGTATAGAGATTCGTATCTCAGTCGCACCACCCGAATGTGGAATGCTCTACCTGGCCATGTTTTTCCCCTACATTACGATTTACAAAGATTCAAAAGCAACGTGCATCGGTGTCTCCTTTCTAATCGTCTCCTATTTTCCTAAATGCTCGCACTGTGTTCTATAACATTATAAGGGTAGTCATAACCCCTTGATGTGTGCGCAAATTATAAAAAAAAAAAAAAAAAAAAAAAAAAATCGAAAGAGTACAATCAAAATATCTGTAAGTTACTAAGTTACCTTTCTATACGAGCAGTTGTAATCAAACGATTAGTACACGTTAAAAATATACTTAACTACTATATAAAAAAAGGATATTTACTTTTTTTTAGCAAACACTGGTGATATAAATTTTCTGACACATTTTTTTCGAAATTCCGGAAACAAATGAATGAGTTCGCTTTTGGCATCAAGTATTTATAGTGGTGATCAAGTTCATATCTGAACAAACATCAAGCATTGTCGAGCGGATAACGCTTTTGCAAGTCTGTACCTACACGAAATTGTAAGTAATATCGAATACGCAAGCTTGGACAAGTAACAGTCGCTTGTCTTATTGAAATATTATCTCATTAGTTAGGTACTTAAAACAATGTAGGCAGATAAATTTTCGTGGACCCCCATTAACATCTTATGGACCCCCATTTTTTGTTCACGCCTACGTAGACCCCCAGCAAGTCTCCCGTGGACCCCTAGGGGTCCACCTGGACCACTTTGGGAAACACTGCCCTAGACCATTTCTGTTTCAAATTTAATTCAAATTGACTCAGTAGTTTTGGATCCTATCCAATAAAAACAAACAAAAATATTTCCTCTTTATAATTGTGTAAGGACTCTAGTCTAACGAAAGGATATTATTTTGTAAATTTTAAATAAATTCACCTGTAAGAGGACATACGCGCAACCTAGTCCCATATTTTATTTGGTATCCACACAGTCACACACTCATACGATTTAATTTCCAAACCAGAGCGTATAAAGCTGTTTCAGAACCTTATTTTAAATTATTCCTTTTAATTGATCTTCTTCGTAATACGCATTACATCACCACCAGCTTGGACTCGTTGTCTCATTAATTAACTACCACTCAGATGTTAATTAGCTTAGTTCAAATATTTAAATTGTATGAAATCACTCGCCCTCGAAGATACCTAGGAACAGGAAGCTTTCCGTAGTTAATTCTTTTTTTTTTTTTTTGTTTTTTTTTCAACATTATTGTATCGCTTAATTATTCCCTTGGTTGTCCTTTTTGATTCCCCTCAGAATATTCTAGCCATTATCACCTCTATACACAAATAGGACAGAGAGGAAAATAAATTATTTTCTACAAAAATTGGTATAGGAACCTAGGCATTTCCTGAACTGTATCAACATATGTCCTACTTAAGCTAAGCCTCCTGGGAGATCCTATCCCTAACTTTTCCACATTATAAGATATATGAGCAAGTCGAAATTGTGGAACAAACTAAAAAAAAAACAAAAAACAAAACAGAAACAAACAGAAACCGGAAAATAATGAAATATCCTGTGGGTCTGCTTCGTATGCCATTTTTTAATTATACAACCATTTTATGCTCAGACATGGCGAGAAAATTCCACTTACAAGCATAATGACCGTTATTAATATTTATGTACGAAAGCAATTTTTATTCCTTGTCGGCTCATAAAAAATTATTTAAAAAAATCTCCACACAGGGATGAGAAAATGGGGATGTACGAGCCCCTCTCAAGTCCTAATACATAAACTCACAGAACGCGTTGCTATAAATTAAAAAAAAAATTGTTATGCGCTATAAAAAAAAGAAGAGGGAACAGTAAAACCACTTTAATGTTAAGAAGAAGTCAAATTAATATGATTTAGCACGGTCATGGTGACGAAAGAGGTTGGCTGAGTTACACCAGCTCATGGTTACGGCATTGTACTTAGGACGATTAATTTGAAGGAATAGATTTGAATTTGTAAAAAGTGACCTTAACCCTAGAAAGATAAACTTATTTTTTAGTACTGAAAAGATAAACATGCGCCTGCGAAGCGCACGCTCAAAAAACAGTTTTTTTTTCATACAAAATTAAATAATTTGTTTTTTATTTCTTTATATTATTGTTATGTTGCTTATTAAGTATTAGTTATTAGGTAAAGGAAAAAATATATTATTATTTTTTCTAAGAAAAGTAAGATATTATATATCAATGACGAAAAGGAGCAAACAATTAGAAATCTTCGGTATTTAAGTAGTAATTATTAAATAAATTATATTGTTTTCTTATGAACTGATGAATTACAATATATTCTACTTCAAATAATATCAATTAGTCAAATATAAAAAAATAATTAATTTTTATAGGCAGTTTATACATAAGCATGAAAGTTACACAGAAGATAAACATGCGCCTCTCGAGCGCAACGCATTGCCATAACTAAAAAACGGTAGTACTTATTAAATCGGAACTACCGTTTTTCGCAAGTGCTGATTGACGACTGAGTTGGTTTAAAACAACAAGCCTGTCCGAGCGTTCGTTTAAAGATGAAAGCAATATTTATATTTTGCAGGCGCCTCAAAGGCGTAGTTTATCTTTCTAGGGTTAATGCATCTGTTTCTCAACTTTATAAATGATTTTTTCGAATTACCAAGTGGCAAGCTCTAAACAGACTCTTCACAGCTCCTCAAATTTCTTCAAAACCCCTGTAAGTAGAATAGACAAACTTAACGGCAGCGGTGTTGTGGTATTGACATTGGCGGCAGGATACGACACAAAGTTAAACATCATTTTATTATTTGTGTAAGAGCTTGAGCTATTAGGCGCGCCGCTAGACCGTCATTCGTCACTTCTCATCAGACCTTCACAGCAATATTCACACACACACACACACACACACACATACATACTTCAAGTGAGATAAAATTAAATTAAAATATTTCCGACATAACTCATTTCTCTTGCAGTGGGACAATCTGTGAAATTGCTGCCCATATAGCTTAACAGATAAATAATGTCGTTTAATTTTCAAGATGAAGTGGGTTGAGGGTCGAGCCAAGGTAGAGGCAGAGACAGCGAATATATTACGACAAAACCCGAGAAAACGTCTTTCAGATATTTCTTCATCTTCTAAGTCAGTTTTTTCTTCTTTTTTTGCACTCTTTTTGTCTTGATGGCCTAGATTTATTTATTGAAATCGTAATTTTGTTCACTCTGCACTCAGCACGTTTCTTGATTCTTTTTTTTTTTTGGGGAAGAGGGCACTTGACGATAATTAAGAGTCGGGAAATGAATTCGATTTGAAGAGTTTTGCGTGGTATTTTTGGTGACGTGTTTGACTGCCAGATAAAACTTAAATTATTTTGCCATATTCACAGCTACTGAATGAGGAGAGTGTTGTTTTATTGCTTGAAATCTCTTGCATCAATCTTAAAACACCTTAGTGCCTGTCCACCCATTTCTTTTTTAAACAATAAATCTCGTTGAATTAGCCGCCCTTAACCTCATCGATGAGGTCACGTAAGAATAGCTTTTTTCTTTTTAAAAAACGAAGAGGACGTATTTAAGCCAATAAATTCTATGCTAACCTTCCGGGCAGACAGAGATAAAAATCAATAAATGCTTCCAGTTTAGCAAATGGGATGTCCTCAATTTGGACTCGATTTGAGAATCACGAACCAAGGTCTGCTCCTCTAATCTGCTGATAAATTAATAAAATTCCATTTAAACATGAATGAAACTTAATATTCAGAAAGCGCTTTTGGTTTCTCCTAAATATGAAAAAAATGGAAGGAATGTGTGTTGGACTTTGGATATTTATTAAAAGTGGTTAGTTGAGCTGGATTTCGATGTTAGTACCTTTACCTTCACACTTCAACGGGGCTTAAAATAATCCATCCAACTTCGATGTGCTTGAGGAAATGACGAGTTGACACATTTCAACAAAAATTGTGTGAATTGGAAAAGGCGCCTTACTCGATAACCACTGACTATATAATGGAAATGGTGATTGTTACTTTTTTTTGAAATAAATGTTGGTTACGTTTGAGTGGAACTATTACGAAATTAAAGACTGATATCTGAATATACCTACTTTCCAATAAATAAAACGGATGGCATAAGAAACTGGGGATTCCGGGGTCTAGCGCAAGTCGAACAACCACATCTTTATGAGTGGTTCCCGTGGCGTGATTGTTAGCATGTCTGCTGTTAACCAAGGGGTTCGTGGTACACATCCCAACAGAGGCAAAAATGTTTTTCCACGGGTATCACCTTTTGCAAATTGGTAACCCCTTCGCAAGTGAATTCATTGCCATGAAAAGCGCTTTTTCGATCGATAAGCCGCTCGTAATCGGGACAACATTTAAGGAACCCTCCATTCCCTGAAATATGCGCTGGACGCCGGAGCTCATCGCTCTGTTGCGCCACCCTATTTATTTATTTTTGTTTAAATCTTGATGAGAAATCGAACGGACCAATAATTTTTGCAGACTCCGAAAATGTTCAGCGAAGAGGCGCTTTTGATGGCAATTTAATTTGATTTAATTTCAATTATTTATCTAAAGATAGCGGTCATATTCAAGGAATGTAGCATTGGATTAGTGAAATTTTTTTTCCTAAATCGGCACAGTTGTTTCTTAGTTTGCGTTCACATTCTCCTTCTAGTGGGTACCTATGAAGGAGTAATTATCTTATATTTCAAAAAACTTTTTTTTAATAGAAAAATAAAACATGAATTGACTTTGGGGAGCCCTAGCGGTAAGTATAAAATAGGTCGAGATACATCTGCTCAGAATAAAAGTAGTGTACCTACTTCTGTTTCTCATTTCAATGAGTCTTATAGTTAAGGAAGTCACGTTTTCCAATATCTTTCAGCACCAAAAGGAAATATATCCAAATATGCTTTATATTTTCAATAGTAAGTGTTTTTTGTTTTTTAACTGGTTTTATAACATTTCAGCTCACGATAAAAGCGAAATAAGTCATAAGTCCAGTTGTGGCTCATGTTCTGCCGTTCCTGAGAAACCGGTTCATGTTTAATGTTACTGAATAGGAGACCGCAGTAGGGTTCCGGGCCTTTGAATTGGTTTTGAGAGCAACGTCTAGCTAGGCTATTAGCCTCTTCGTTGCTCTGTAGATCTTCATGTCCAGGTACCCAGGAGAGAATGATTTTACAGTGGGTGGTACTTCTAACCTAGTTTGGATTAGATTTTGATTGAGGACAGGTTTCAGGAGTAAATAAGAATACGTGATCTTCTAAGATTTCTTCTAATGCATTCCCTAACACAGAATTCTATAGCTATTACCTTTCCTTAAAAGGAAAGCTGTTGTTCTACAAAGGGATACAAAGGATTTGAAGTTGTTATCAAAAATCCTTTCACCTACACCGTCATTAGTTTTTGAACCGACAGTGTACCAAACGTATTGGAAGTTACTTGTAAAAATTACAGGGTTCTTCCATGCTGAGCGGTTAGGAAAGAATACTTTCAAGGGATGGTGCAACATTATGCGTCTATAGGCATAACGTCCGAAGAGTGAGCTGGAGGCGATTCCAATATTGGGAGCACCACTGGCAGATTGCTCATATGTAACTGTAAGTTTTCTTCACTGAAGTTGCTTATGAGATGAACTTTAGTCCGGTTAGTGCGGCGGTCTCGGAGGAAAATTTAATAAACTATCTGGCGCTAAAGTTGGGCAGGTACCCATTGCACCTGTGATACCTAGACAGACAAATCTTTGTAGCTTTTGCAAAGTTTTGCTGATTAAGAATGCTTTCACCACCTAATAAAGGGTTTTTTAATAGGAACGCTACAAAAGTAGAGCGACAGGGACAGCAAACAAGGCCATATTTCTTGTCGCTCATTCAACATTTCTCTTCAGAAAGATTTTATATTTCATGATGGAAAGATATACGAGCCAACAACGTCTC
The DNA here is from genome assembly GCA_914767635.1 of Melanostoma mellinum. NCBI lineage: Eukaryota > Metazoa > Arthropoda > Insecta > Diptera > Syrphidae > Melanostoma > Melanostoma mellinum. The sequence goes on from OU612058.1 coordinate 206,662,243, forward strand.
AATATTATTGATATTTACTATCGAAATTCGGAGTCACTAGCCTTAACTTTAAGAGCGCTACGTCCAATTTATGGTCGTCATAATCGTCCTGGCAGATCAACAATTGAGCGTCTAGTGAAAAATTTGAGTTCACAGACACAGTACAAAATGTTCCCGTGCCAGTGAGACAAAGAAATGCCCGTAGTGTCTTTTTTTTTATAATTAACGCGCGCATCAAGGGGTTATGACTACCCTTATAATGTTATAAAAACACAGTGCGAGTATTTAGGAAAATAGGAGAGGATTTGAAAGGAGACACCGATGCACGTTGCTTCTGTGCCTTTGTGAATCGTAATGCAGGGGAAATAAAGAGCCAGGTAAAGCATTCCACATTCGGGTGGTGCGACTGAAATACGAATCTCTATACTTGACTGTACGCCCGAAATCGGGCTCAAGATAAAAAAAAACAAAAAAAAAAAGATCTTGCTGACGCTGGGTCTGAGGCTTCAGTTGCAGAATGCCACAATGTGTTTCTCACACGTCGTTATCAAGCGTTGGGCATATCTGTGACGTCATTGTGGCGAATTTTGCGAAAAATTCTTGGCCTACATCTTTACAAGATTAAATTGACGCAAGAACTGAAGCCGTTTGACCACCAGAAGCGTCGCGTCGTATGTTCGTGAATTGGGCTGAGCAACAACTTGAAAATGATTCGGATTTTCATCGAAAAATGATCTTCAGCGATGAATGGCTTCGTCAATAATCAAAATATGCAGTATTGGTCAGGCAGCAATCCAAAAGTATTTCATCATTGCATCTCGAAAAAAAATACGGTTTGGTGTGGTTTATGGGCTGGCGGCGTCTTCCGCGATGATCAAGTGCGGCACGTTACTGTGAATGGGGATCGCTACCGTTCAATGATCACCGAATATTTTTGGCCCTAATTAAATGATATAGACTCTAAGGACATGTGGTTTAAACAGGACGGTACCACAAGCCACAGAGCGAATGTCACAATCAATTTATTGGAAACCAAGTTTGGAGAATGTAGTGGCTTCTCGGCCTCGATCATGCCAACAAGCCAGCGACGATTGATGTACTTTGTACGAACGTAAAATTGCAGCAGTATCGGACGATTTATACTTGAAAACCGTAGAAGATTGGGTTCAGCGTCTGAATTTCTCCAAGCTTGCTCGTGGTGGCCATAAATCATCGAACGTACTTTCAAAGGAAAAAAGAATTTCATTGATTTCTAAAACTGTTTTTGTTTTACTTTGTAGTGCTCTCATTGAAAAACCCGATACAAGTGTGTTTGAGTTTGATGGAATCTGAAAAAAGTACTTATTTAGTGACTCTGGATCTGAATATCTACGTCCTCGTTCTCTTAACTTCTGTTTCACATTCTTTTCACTACTTCCTTTTTTTAATTTTTCATAAAAAAAACTTTTCAAAGAAGCGTTTTTCGTTAAAACTCGAAAGATCTACTCTCAAATCGCGAACAAGTCTTTTCACCGAAACATGTTTTCAAGAGTGATAGTATGATGGTTTTAGTAGGTATAAGTGAAAAAGCTGACTTTACGCTTTCCTACCCCTTCTTTTAATAAAACATAAAAAATTGAAAGGAGTAGCTAAGGCTTTTCACTTGTCGTAAGTGAAAAACGACTTATGCACATTCATAGAAAAAAAATTAAATCGAAAAAAACCATCCCGACGAAAATTTTGCTAAAATGTAGCTTTAAGTCAGATTTATTTATTTAAACTCTTTTCGATTTTATCTTAGCAACAACGTGAGCCATTATTTGCTTCTTTTTTGATTTTTTAACACTAATGGACTTGCAATTTTGCTTTGCTTGGTTCAGTGCTCCATTTTTTGTTTTTGTCCTCTTATTTTATTCATCCTGTTGGAATTGGAACTCTGAGATGTGAGCGGCAAAGGAAAGAGGGGGATTTAATTAACCAGCCACACAGAAACCAGAATTATTCATTCTTTTACTTCGGCAACTTTGGTCGTTGTGTGTCAGTTGTTATAGCTCTTAGGACATTATCATGCAACTCTCGTCGTCACTTCGCTCACTATAGGAAGAGTGCTGTTATTCTTTTCGTGTTTCACTGTTATCCTTGCTCGTTTAGTTTCTGTTTTTTTATTTGTATTTTCCATTCTTCCTCAAAGTCTATTTATTAGAAAGACAAGTGAACGTGGTGTGATAATGTTCGCTCTCACAATTTTGTTTTAATTAAAGTTTCTACACTTTATAAGGCTTTGCCTATAAGCGCCACCGAAGCGTTCTTTCTATACCTACTTTTTCTATCTTTGCTGACTCTCGTTAAATGGTTTAATGTCTCGGGCTCTTTCCACCCAGAAAAATGTCTAAACGATGAATACAGCTGGTTTGACGAAGCTTTGCACACAGAAAAATAAAAAAAAATTTAAAATAAAAAAAGTGGAAAGCAAACAAGAAGCCCAGCAAACTAACATTTCGTTTGCACTTCATTTTTACGATGGACCAATTTCATCCATCGTCACACTCGCTCGACTGCTTCTTCTGCCGCCTGTATTCTATTCCAAGAAAAACTTGGAGCAGTACTAAAGATGGAGCGAGATGTATAAAAACAGAGGAACAAATAGTTAGAGCTCTGCTAGAGGAATTACTGTGTATTGCTCCCTGGAGTTTTTCGGTCTCAATCCGATTTAGAATGGCAGCATGAAAGGGACACAGAATAAGGATAACGTAGAAAGGACTTATGAGCATTAGGAAAACATAAAAAAAAAACTTGTGTTCCACTGCCGCAAAAAGGATCTCCACCAACACCAATGTATTCCTTTTGGCTGATGGAATGCATTCAAAGCCGTTCATTGCAATCAGTTCGTGTTCACAAAGCCAGTGTCCCATTTTGGGGGCAAATCGCAATTTTTTCTCCCACCCACTCGTTTGGTTTGTTGTTTCTTTTTCTTTTCTTTTTTTGCCTTTAACCAGCTACTGGTTTAATATTTGCCTCTCGCATTGCTGCGCTGCTAAGGTATTTGCTGGAAGTACATAATGGAAGATCCTGTGTATTTTTTCCCGTCTTTCTTGGCAGCAGCAGAACTCTCCGGAATCTTGAGCTTCTCCTTGGAAGAGTTAAAAAATGTTCAGTAACTTTTTTCTCGTTTTAGCTTCACTACCTGGATGAATGAATCAACGGAAACAGGCATAGTGAGAAAAAAAAGAATAAAAACACAGAAAACAAAAACAAAAACGATTGGCTTTCCCTTGGCACTTCATCGTGAGAAAAATATAGTTTAAGTGATTCCTTGGTTATATACAATTCTGCTTATTTTTCAATTGAAAGAAGAAAAAAGGGCGAGAGAATGAAATAAAAAAGTGTTTGAGATTATTCATGATGGTGGGTGGCATTTACGTGTATAGTCGTTATGTCTGTGACCAAATGTTGGTTCAATTATTCTTTTTCCATACCCATGGATATGTCAGGCATGTGAAGGAGCTAGACGATACAAATGGAGTGTATGCGGATTTTTAGAAGGACCCCAATCGCCCCGCATTTATTGCTCCAGTAGTTATTCGGTTCAGTGATCCCAATCGATGCAATCAGATGGTGCTTGATGGGTTTTCCTGTTTCGTTTTGTGATTTTTGATAGAAGAATGTAGAACTGCGGGTGAAGGGGGTTGGAATTGTTATCCTGCAGCTAGTCGCTGGCGATGCATGATGAGAGCCAAAAAGGATGTGTTATGGCAATGCAAATAACATAGAAGAGACGTCGAATGGAAAAAGAAAAATGTGTTGCTTGCATTTGTGATGTGCTTTGATCAGTATAGGGAAAATATTATTCCTCATTTCTGAGATGAAGGAAAGGTTGCGGCGCGCGGGGGTGGGGCGTTAAAATGTGGCCGGAAGATGTCTGGAGATAAGTCTTTCGGAAATTTGCGGCAATGAAGACAAAAGAAATTATCAACGTTATGGTGGTTTGGAGATTTATAAGGAATGAGCGAGAGGAACGCATTTTGAAAGCCGTTGATTATAGGAAATTGAAAATTAAGGTCGCTTGGTAGAAAAAATGTGAGCATACGGGAAAACTTCAAACGTTTAATAAATTTGAAGCTCTTCATCCAGCTGAAAAAGAGTACTTGAGTATGAAATTTATGTAGGTAGATGTTTATTTGGTTGGAGATGAAATAAAAAAAAACTATAAAAAGTTATGGAAAACGATTTACGCTAGTAAGTAAGAAGCTATATCTACGATCAAGGATAACCTAATGTTGCTGTTCATAGTGCTCCTTTAAGACTGTCAGAATATGATCGCCACGAATAGTAGTGAAAGTGAAAGTTACCCCTTATCAGTTTTTCAGAACCTAATATATCGCTATATATACTGCCACGTTAAAATCTACCGTTACAAAAAACATTCCTGGATCCTTTCCCCATCCTTACCCTTTTTGTCATCATTGGATGTTGCTGCACAATGCTGGAAGAGTTGGAGGCAACCAGGGTCTCCATCAGCCTATGGTTTATTCATCCAGGATTCTGCAAAAAACACCCCATATAGGTATCGAGGTGGAACCGGTCGAGGCCAAACCGAAAAGAGACAGGCGATCTCCAACGAAAACCAAACAACGTGCAGACTGGCGGTCTCACGACAAACGCGGAAGGCAACATCCAACCAATAAAGGTAGAAGGAAAATTCCTACCCAACACTTCACGTCCCTCTGTCGAAAATAACATGGCCTTAAGCCAAACCTACATTGATATAAGGTATAAAGGTTGGGACGATAAGTGTTCTTTTCTCTTCTCAACCTTCAATCTGCAAAAAGGGTCCACCAATTCTAGAGTAAGGGATTCGTGATACTTGAATTTCCTCCTTCTATGATATTTCTCAAGGTAATTTGCAGATCGGTCTAGACTTACTCGTCTTAACTTTCGCGTGTTTAAATGTAACTAGGAGAATGCCCAGAACGAATATATTATAACAAAGAAGTGACAAGCAGCAATCTTAAGATCAGAAAACTCATAACAGAAAAAATATTAATAAAAAATAAAATAACCTGGGAAAATTCAATCGGGGAGATTATATAATTTTTGGTAAAAAACGTACTTTTGTCGGGAATAAGACAGTATCCGTGCTTTTTAAGGGACGAGACGTTTTGTTCCTGATTAATGAAGTACTGACTATAGCAAAATACTTTTAAATCGTTGAAGGACAGCTGAAGCATCATTTGTTAATTGGCTATGCGAATAAGAAATACTGAACCATGCATGCAAATGGAGTTTAATCATTAGAACGATGTGCTTCTCATGGATTCCGTAAATAAATGGTGAGCAGTTCACAGACTTCCAATGGATAGCATTTGTTTGTAGGAGAACGAGGCTGCTCTGTCATAGATGCCTGATCCCAGGGCTAAGAACGACCCTAGTAAATGACTTTGAAGTACTCAGACCAAAATAGGCATGTTGTCACTGCACTAACATAAAGAAAAGATCCAAGAACGATGATGCTACCTCCTTTCCTTTCAAACTCTGCTGCACCCATAAAGTAGCAGACTGCTGTTTCACTACGCAGTACCATTAGTTGAAAATGAAGTATGTAATAGTTTTGGAACAACTAAAAGATGGAAAAGCTACTAGAGCTGATCTATACTACTATACACATTTCTCGGTTGGTTCCAGCCTCCAAGCTGTCTGTTCCCGAGCACAGGCTGCGTTTTATATAATTGACACCTGGTGTGTTGGCATCGGTCTCTCCGTCAATCTTCTTAAAACCGAGGTTGTCCTCTTCACGAGATCTAGAAAATCCACTGGTCTGACCTAACTTGCACTTAAAGGTGTCATCATCCCCTTTTTAAATGAAGTCAAATATCTTGGAGTGATCCTGGAAAACAAACTTGTTTGTTCTTAACATGTCGAGCCTAAGCATTGTCAGTCTTCTGACAATGTAAAGGAGCCTTTTGGCAAGACTTGGGACTGTCACCGAAAAGGGTCCTTTGGATCTATACGGCTATGATAAGACCAATCATCTCCTATGCGTCAGTTGTTTGGTAGAATAAGCTCTCGCGTAAATACGTTACTACCACGTTTGCCAGACTTCAAAGAACAATTTGTCTTGGTGTTACTGGGGCCTTCCCCAGCACCCCGGGAGCTGCTCTCGACGCACTGCTGAATCTTCCTCCCCTTGATACCTACATCATGGGGCGTACTCTCAAGACCATTTCTCGTTTAAAGAGATGCAGTCTCTGGCACAATTCGAACTTGAGTTTTGAGGAACTCGCAAGCAGCACACATATCTTTTGACTCACGTCTAATGGATATGCCGTCTGACACGATGATCCCAAGGCTCAAACTGCTACAAAATTGCTCAGTCAACTTTCCTTCGGTTTAGGACCAGAATTTGAGCCTGGAAAGAACTGTTATCGATTCTTCACAGATGGCTCCAAAACCGACGAGGGTTCTGTCGCTCGTGCCTTTGTGGAGAGCGACGACATACGACTGCACACCACTTTAGGATCATACGCATCTGTTTTCCAAGCAGAGGCTTATGCTATCCTAATGGCCTTGAGCCACGTTACGAACAATGGATGGACGGCGAGAAGTATCTTTGTGTGCAGCGACAGCCAAGCTGTGCTTAAGGCCCTTCTCAACCCTCTTACCACTTCGAAAGTGATCCAGGAATGCAAAAACTCTCTGAATGCAATCGGAAGATTAAAGAGTTTCATTTGGGTTCCAGGCCATCACGGCATAACTCGAAATGAGATCGCCAATGAACTTGCTAGTCAAAAATCTCAGATAGCTGTCTCAGGACCTGAACCGTCGATACCATCAGCTACTACCAGCGTCCTTAGTAAGGGCTTCAATAAACGATTGGATCTGTGAAGACCACAACCTCCATTGGATGCATACAGACCAAGCGTATGCTTCCCAACGTAAGCAGGAAGACCGCTACAGCGGGCACTTCTCTTTTGCATTTAAACCTGTTATGCTTAAGTGATATCACACTCTGTGAATCTTGTAGAGAAGATGAGTACACCACAGATCACTTCCTCTGTCAATGTCTTGCTTTTTCTCGCATGAGGTTATAGAAACTCGGCGCAGACATGGTGAGAGCTGGTAACTTTGGCTCCTTATAATGGCAGCGTCTTTTGGCTTTTTTGCGAACATCTGGAAAGCTATAACAAATAGAATGGTTTGAAACAACTATGGGAGTAGGACAGGGATGTACAATAAACCCGTATTTCTATTATTCACCTGGCGGAATTGAGATAACTGAACAGCTAATAAGAACACTCTTATTTGGGGAAGATGTGGTTCTTTTTCAATATTCACCAGAGTCGTTACAACTTACTACTCGTCTTGATGTGTGCTGCCTAATATGAAATCTTACAAAATCATAAAGATGGGAACTGGCAGAAAATGCAGATATGAAAAATGGTATTTTAACGGAGAATTCATTGAAATTGTGAATACGTACAAAAACCTCGGAGTGACAATTGCTAGCAATTCCACAACGGAACCGCATTTAAATAAAAAATGAATAACATCAAAAAGCGTCATATCAGCCACATTAAAAACATTTTTATCAAAGCTAATTCACCATAGCGTAAGGTATGATTGGTATGATGGTTATGATTTACTCAGCACAATCTTAGCAATATTGGCTATACGAAAATAAAGAAAAACTCTATAAAATAAATGAATCTATAACAACAGACAGATTCTCAAACCACCCGACGGATTTTTATGAAACTTACAGGGTAGACATAGTTTAGTCCAGAGATGGTTCCTGTCAAGGAGGTGTGAAACTACTGGCCAGATTTTAAAAATTTTTTCATCATTAGGAGTGCTTTATTATCCCTCTCCATCTGTATATTTTATCCCTATAATCCAAGGGGAACAGAAACGTTAACGAGAACAGAACCGATTACTTGGCCGATTTCAAAAATTCTTTCAACTCGAGAATGTTAAATTATCCCTCAGTGACGTAGACTAAGGTTAGGTTAGGTTAAAATGGGTGTCAGGAAGGAACGTAGACTTACATTCCATTTACATATTTTTATGGGAACGGAAAATTCTCACAAGAACGGAGTTGGGAACGAAAGCTTAGAAACTACTGGACAGAATTCAAAAATTATTTCAGTATCGGGATGCCACCTAGACCCACAGTAAAAGCAAGGATTATATTTCATCCTCATATTCTCACGGAAGCGGATGAACGAGATTGGATACCTTAAAACTACAGATTTTCTGCTGATTTCGAACACCTAATCGAGAAAGCGCTTTTCATGGCAATCAATTTACTACCGGAGCACTTTGCCAATTCCTCGCGAAAGGCGATAGCCATGAAAAATGTTTGTATGCCTCTGTTGGATTCGATCCATGAACCTCCCGGTAAACACGTAGACTTGATAATTTTTGTTACAAGAAATAAGAACTAATCTAAATTTTAATCTAAGAAATCTGGCTCGCACGATTCATATGATTGTATAATGACCAGAGATGTCTTGCAAATTGATTTCTGTGCTCAACGCAAAAGCGAAATAAATCATTGAGATTTTTTATGGTAGCATAACAAAACCAAAGAAAGAGCTGGCTAAATATGCGTCAACCATTTTTGTAATTTCTTAGATTTGATAAAAATCGCACTGTGAAATTGGCCTATCCCGAACACTAAATTACATATAAAAATTAAACGCTGTCTCTAGGAACTACAGAGTAAAGTTGTATTACATTGGAAAACATTCAAAACCTTAAAGAACAAATATTATATTTTATATTTCATCTAAGACCGCAGGTGGGTTCCCGACACTCTTGCAGAATCCATGAGAGGATCACTTGCGTCAAGCAGATATTTGGAAGGTCCTCAAACCCTTCGATATCACGATCCTTGTGCCGAAAAAGTCAAAATGAATTTCTTTCATATTTTGCATTGTAAATCGTATATTTTATGGCTTATATTTTATTTTTATATTTTATATTTTATATTTTATATTTTTTTTATTTTATATTTTATATTTTATATTTCATATTTTATATTTTATATTTTATATTTTGTATTTTATATTTTATATTTTATATTTTATATTTCATATTTTATATTTTATATTTCATATTTTATATTTCATATTTTATATTTCATATTTTGTACTTTATATTTTACCGGCTTCGCACGGGTACAATGCCGATACTAGTTACACTACAGAAAAATAAACGGGTGGGATCGCTGCTAAATTCAAAGTGCTCTAGGGAGAACTGCGGCCTCCGACCACGGTTGCCACCTGCCAAAAAAATATTTGTCCAAAAATGAAAATAAAAATGACCAAACGTAGCTTGAAATGACCAAAACTATGATTGATTCCGATGAAGAAAGAAGGGAAGAACACCAAGTTCTCAAACGGAAAAATCAGCATGAGAAGCACTTGTTTGAGGAAATATAGAAATTTCATGAAAGTATGAGCTTCAAAGTTTGCACCAAACGTTAAATAATCATGCCAGGGTGGAAAACTAAGAACCAAGTCCGTAAAGACCACCAAGCAAACACAGCTGTAGATGTAGAACCGCATTCATTTCTGATGATCTTGAAAAGATAATTTTGCAGACTTAACTTAGACGATCATCAAGAATGCCATACTCTAGATCAGAAGAAGTTAGGGTTGCAAACTCGTATGATAGCTAAAATCAAATAAAATTGGATTTTCAGACGGTCTGGACGCCGCAAATTTCAAGGAAGCTTGTGATCAGCTTGGTAGGAGAGTACACCAGCTGCATGATTTAGTCGGGAGAAAGCATGTTCAATGATTGGAAAATCTAACAATTGGAATACTACTCCTTAACGTCTGATGCGATGTCTTGTCTTTGTGAAAGTCTGAAAACCTCCCAACTTCAACAAATTCGTACAGCACAGGGATATCTTGCGTATGACAGTATTGACAGAAACAAGCTGTGCAGCATCATGTCCAGTTGGCGAAAAACCTAGGTTTTCAGTTTGTAAGACAGATTCAATCACGAAGGCACCACAAATGCCGGTCATTTGAAGAAAAGCACGTGTCATTTGAAATCAGTGTTTGCTACTTGAATTCTCCCCGACAAAATCTTAGTTCTACTTCAGGGCGACCACAGAACTCAAAAAACACCTAGCTCGGTATTAAGGGTAAACTAAGGTTTTTCAAGAGAACTTATTGCGGCTACCTCAGAGCAATCTTTGGAATTGAAAGAACAATCTTATGGATGCACTTTTTACATAATTTGATTAGAAAACTGGCTTACGTATTCATTTAAATTTTAAGTCTATAAACTAAAATGTTTTTTTTATTTCATTTCGTTGAAAAAATAAATTACATGTGACCAAGTGAGAAAATAATGACCAGATTTGGACATAAATGACCAAACTGGCAACCGTGCCTCCGACGCGCTATTTATAGGCTCGCTCCCTCCACCCCGTCCGGCTGGTACCGCCGCAAACGCCCGAAATTTTTAAATCTTTAATATCTTCGAAAATATTCATTAAATTACTATGGGCTATCCTTAGAAGATACACATAATGCTGTCGCGGGCTTTTTTATTTATTTTTTTTTAAGATATAAAACTCCGTAGTACATTAATTTAATCTATCTCGTAAGGTTTATCCAGGGATTTTATATGGACTTTATAAAATCCTTCACAACTAGCTTCCCCAATAGACAGGATTGAGAGAATGAAACACCTTACTTGAACGAGACGTCTATATCAATCTATACCGACGGTTCAAAAATGGAAGCTGGAACAGGGGCAGGTTTCTTCTCAGAAAGCCTAAAACTTGCCAGTTCATTCAGACTTCCAAATCACAGCAGCGTCTTCCAAGCCGAGATCTTGGCAGTTACAAACGCTGCAAAACAGGTGTCCATGATGGCGCTATCACATGCTGATATCACTTTTTTCATTGATAGCCAAGCAGCAATAAAAGCGATTTCTGCCACTCTTGTCAAATCGAAGCTTGTTTCTTGCTGTCGCGAAGAGCTAAAGGTTCTTGGCACGCAGCATAACGTTAGACTCTGCTGGGTTCCCGGTCCTAGTGGTATACCGGGAAACGAAAAAGCGGACGAACTAGCGAGAAGAGGATCAACACTTGACCCTTCTCTCATTGATAAATCGATCAGGATTCCACCCTGTGAAATGAAACAGATCATTGGTAACAAAATAATACGAAAATCCAATGAAAGATGGGAATGCCTAGACTCCTGTGTTACTTCCAGGAAACTATGGCTGAAATATGATAAGAAAGAATCTGGAAAGCTGCTATCACTGAATAGACCTTCACTGCGAACGCTTGTCAGTATCATAACTGGACATAACCTACTAGGTTATCACAAAATCACAAAAAGAAAATGGGTCTTTGCACCGATGACCTATGCAGAGGATGCAATGACGAAGACGAACACGAAGACACAAGTCACTTCCTTTGTCAATGCCCAGCACTCTGTCATACTAGGAAAAAATTTCTAGGAAATTACTTTTTAAATGAACTAGAAGAATTATTAGACGCTCCAAAAAGTAGCCTGTTAAACTTCACCCAGGCCACAAAATGGTTAAATACCGAACAGACATAAAATCATAGGTTTCTAGGACGTTACAATACGTCAGGGTATCACAACGGATCGACATTGATCTAAGTGTGACGGAAATAAGACCAACCGTCAGCCCATTTTACCTAACCTAACCTAACCTAAGGTTTATCCAGCGTTTGCAATGTAAGCGCAAAAAAATATGTTTGTTATGACATCACATTACAAATATTTAAATTTCTCGGCTTTTCTCTTCTATAATATGCATATATTATACATTTAAAAATTAATTCACTTGAATCTTTCTATTCATTAAAAAAAACTGCATCAAAATCCGTTGCGTAGTTTTAAAAATGTAAGCATACATAGGGACATAGGGACAGAGAAAGCGACTTTGTTTTATACTATGTAATGATGTTTCCTATTTTATATCTCATCTTTTAAGCTCGCTGTTTGGGGACTTTTTTCATTTCTCCTCTTTAAAAAGAACAATCAACGCGGTATTCACTTTACCGTGTTTAACAACAGTCAAGACTTTATTGAGGAGGTCTAAGGAGATTTTTATTCCTCAGTTAAATTTCAAATGCGGAGAGAAAGAGTTGTTATATTTAAGGGCTCCATTGTTGGATATTACCTTACAAGCCCTCGCTGCATCAAAGTTAGCATTTTCTTTTTTACTAAGAGTATTAAAACATTTCTCATATGGTTTCCGAAACGTAACTCTTTGACAACTGAATGCATCAGTTTACCCATCAATCCTTAACAGTCAATAAACACTTCAACAAAGCCAACACAACGTTAATAATTGTTCCAAATTTCAAAGAAAATGCTGATGCTCGTGGCGATAATTTAAACTTCGTGTTCGCTATGTAACTGCATATACTATAGTAGTGACTGCAGTTATTTAAAAACAAGTAAACTGTAAAAGCTGTATAGGTAAATATAAATGAAAAAACCCACCTGTTTTTATGGCCCCAGCAATAGCCAAACACGCAAAAGCAATCATCTGAAAGCAGTGTACCTATCCTACCTACAGTGAACACATTTTTCGCGGTTGATATACGAAAAATATTTTAGGGAAATTAAATTTGTTTCAATATCTGGAATGTTTACCAAAAAAAGTAACACGGGGAGAACATGTTTCATTGGGAAAATAAGAAAAAATGCATATTTCCAATTAGTTGTAGATCAATATTTGGATACGCGCATAATATGTGGGAAAGGCACACAAAACGGGAAACAATATAGAAAGTATCATGAAAGGCAAATAGTAGTGCAACTGTTTGACTTGTTATGAAAATTAAAAAAAAAGTATCTATAGTGAGTATTTAGTATTGGGGTTGATTGTATGTTGATGCTTTGCTGTTACAATATCATAAAAACCGTATCGAGTCGATCTGCATTTTCAGAATTCTCTCCAAACTCACGCTGTGTGTTTTCAATATTAGAGTTTTGGCGATAGGTCGGAAAGCTGATTTCTTTCCATTTTTTTTTTGCTTGTTAGTGCCGACCCTTTCTGATTTTTCAATAACCAACGCCATTAACGCCAAAGAGATAAAATTTAATTTTACTAAATGGCAGTTGAAGAGCCAATTTAAAAGCTTTTACAAAGAAATTTAATTCACTTAAAACAAAACACCAATGAAAAAAAAAGACAAAAAATCCAAAGAATACGTCCGGCATAGCACCATGAACATTCAGAACCCATCATCATCCACCAGCAGCAGCAAGTCCAAGCAGTCAACAGCCAGCATGCAGCTTCAGTCGGCCTTTTGTAATTATTCGTGATTTCGTTTTTATTACAATTTTAATTATATAGTCCTGTGAGAAGTGTCGTTAAAATGCTTTTGTGAAAAAAACAGCAAAAAACCCCATACAAACAGAAGTAAATAAATTCGAATTGACTGCCATTTTGCCATTGGAATACTCTTGACTTTGTTTCTCTATACAAATTGCTAGCTGCCAAGCCATTATTCTTCACCTCCCTTCACCCTTCCTCATTGTACAAATTCGGTTGAGTTTTTGAAAAATATAAAGCGAACTTTTCTCTCATTAGTGACAAATTTAACCCCGTTAAAGGTATCAGAGCATTTTTGCACTGGTTAAGCTACCATTTGTTTGACAATTAATAAAGCCTAAGTCCCGCTGCAGGCTATAAAAGAAAAGAAATAAAATAAAAAGAAGAATTAGCTATAAAGCAATTTCTTTCTTTACGGGATGTTTTTTCTATCTCTCTTCTTGTTGTTGTCTTTTGAGCCTTGTGTCTTGTGTCTTTTGGCGAATTACATTTACCTGCTTGCTTTGAAGACGGGGCGGGGGAGAGAACTTCTGTGCTTTTTGATTTAGACTCTGCCTGAGTTAGTTTCGTAAAACACAATAAAATGAAAATCAGGCTACCGTACATAATCCGTTTGCCGATTGTGAAAACCCAGGAAAAAGGAAATTAAATTTTCCCTTCAATTGTTTTGTGTGCAAGAAGACGGGTTGGAAGTGTATTTTCCTTTTTCTTTTGATTTTTGTCCTTTTGCGGCGAAGTTAGATAAGATTGCTTGGAAGGCTGTCAATAAATTGTTAAGTGGGTGTGAATGTGCAATAAATCTTGAATTTCGAAGCAATGAAAACTTTCTTTATTGTTTTGTTTTATGATTGAAAAGTTAATAAAGAAGAGAAATTTGAGGCGGTTGAGGGAGAATCAAAGTCATACTACCCCTGTACATCATTGAAAGTCCTGTAAATAGAACTCGGAGACTTAACTTAAACGGTAGGCTGCACAACATAAAGCTCTTAATTTACATTTAAAGGGCGTATAAGATGCAACAAAACCCCATAAGGACGAATATCTTGAGGCGAGATGCGAGACGAAAAAAACGAAATGGTGCCGGCATTAAGTATTGAAGCTAGTGGCAGCATGGTCAACAAGACATCGGATCTGCAGCCTTTTGTTATTTTGGGGTTTACTCACTTACCAAAGCAAACAGCCAAACAAGAAGAACAGATATTTTGATGACTGAATGCCATTAAGCCCATAAAAGTCATTGAGAGCCTTATCTAACATCAGCGGTCTTGGTGACTTCTTTAGTGGCCTAGATGGAGCAGCTTAAGCTCTCCAAAATCATCCTGAAGATCCGTATAGAGGAGTGTTGCTTGGACGGCAGAAGTAGACATGGCGGCTCTGTACAGATCTCATTAAACACTTTTCCTTTGACTTGAAATTTTTTTGCTTCATTAAAATTCATTGGCACATATGACATCTACTATGGCAACTGATATAGACAGCTGAAACAACGCTTGTTTGGGTAGACTCAGGGACAAGGTTATGTATCAGTCAAAATCCAGTAAATGAGCGTAATATGACCATGTGCATCAGGGCTAAATTCGACAACGTCTTTTTTTCCAAGATCCATTTATTGGATTGTCATTACAAAAAGCTCACTAGCTTACCCCCCTGGGGTAGATCGGGTCCTTCGGTGGTCTAGTGTATAGCATCACTATTTTGATGAAATCAATGTTGATGAGGAACATTGAAGCATTCAAATGGGTTTTACTCACCTACCTGAACTATGGGTTTCGTTTTCGAGGCTGAGTGAAAACCAGAACCTCAGAAGCAGAAGTTCTGATGGGTTGTTGGCATTTCTGCCTCTGGTTTGCAAAGCTTGGTGCTGGCGGCATAAGATCCATGTATAAATTTGAGCGAAGCTCGATTGCAAAAGGCACTGGCAATCTCTTGCGATTGTAGGTTTCCGACGTCATATCTCGTGTGCGTGTTCTTCTTACAACAAGATTTACCCCCGCAGCAAAATTGATAAGTCTTTTTCAAAAGATGTCGCCTTTCCCCAATTTTGAATCAAGATTGATAAGAACGATTTTCAATGTTTAGGGCACTGCTCATATGTTTTTTCGAGGAGTTCGAAGAAACATTCTTTGGAGATCTCATTTTCTTCTGAGGGCATGGGCGCATATTAGGCGAATGTTGTCGAATTTAGCCCTTGATGTTGATGTTCATTATACGCTCATTTACTGGATTTTGGTAGATAACCATATCCCTAAGTCTACCTCTAAAAACAAATATGGACCCAAATAAACGTTGTTTCAGCTGTCTGTAGAAGTCGCCATATAGTAGATGTCACAGTTTTTCATCTTCTTTATGCCCGGCCAATTCCATCGCACTTCTTCGATGGCTTTCATGTCTGCATTATAGTATTTCATTTAAACATGGGTAACTCAGCGCTGCGCTAGCGCAATGCGTTGACGCACTAACTGCGCTATGTGCGCTGATACACTTTTGCCTGCGCCAATAACTCAGTGGCGCAATTGCAACTCAATAGCAACACAACAACCAGATGCGATATACAACATAAAATTTACCCAAAAGCATTGCAAATTGAACTTCAAGCGCTTTCATACACACTCAGCCCCAGCACAGCACAGAACCAAGAGCCATAGCCAACACTCCAACAGCATCACACACAAGTTACAGGCAAAAATCATCCCTTAGCTCACACACAATACTACAGTAGTGTACTCGATAGCACAGCATTAAGAGAACAGAACCAAAGGCGCATTTGAGTTACAACTGCGCCAGTGTGTATGCGCTATAGAAGAGTCAATAGCGCAATGATACACACAGCGCAGTTGTAACTCAATGGCGCAATGATACACTAGCGCAGTTGTAACTCAATGGCGCTATGATACACTAGCGCAGTTGTAACTCAATAGCGCAATGATACACTAGCGCAGCTGTAACTCAATAGCGCAATGATACACTTATGGCGCAGTGATTGTGATACCACAGCGCAATTGAGACTCTTTACTCTTATCTATATTCTCTTCTTTAGAGAAGAGAAATCAAGATATTTTTTTTGATAAGAATAATGAGTACTGAAAATAGTGGTGTTGGTCTGTTGGTTGGCTGATGGAAATGGATGCTTGTATCTTGTATGTTGTATCGCAGAAAAATCTCTTAATTTTATTTGTTTACATTGTTGTTTTTGTACAACTAGATATATCTTAAATAAACGTATGTAGCTGAATATAAAGTGGTGGTTTTAAAGTCAATTGTATGGGCGTTGGGCCTTGGGCGACGGGCGACGGATGCAGTTGTGTGTGGTGTGTTTGAGGTTTACCCTCTTGGTTGTTATTTCTCTAATAAGCTACCAAGAAAGGGTGCAAGGAAAAAATCGTTATGAAAAGGAACGCTTTATAAGATGTACCTATATTACGATTGAATTTGTAAGCATAGTAAGTATGTGTTGAAACTTGAAGTTTGTTAATACTTGTTGTGTTGCGTTATTGTGTAATGTGTATAGTTCTTGTCCCGAAAGGATAAAAGAGTTATTTTATCTGTTGCTGCAATTTTACACTGGATATATTCAGTCCAGAAAAATTGCGCCATAGCGCAATTGCGTTAAAGCATTGCGTTGATACAGTATACTGCGCTTGAGTTAGTGTATCAGCGCACGATTTTTTGCTGCGTTACCCATGTTTATACATTTCAAATTCACGTCCCTGCTCTTCGGACGTAGAAATGGAAAGGTTGCTTATGATTAATTCATTGAATTTTGACCTTGACAGCATTGTTACATGGGGTAAAAAACCGAATAGAATTCAATGCTCCGAAAGCTAAATATTGTCGTTAAAGCTAAATGGTACCTGCATCCAAGAAACAGAAAAGCTGTCAGTACCTGATATGTTTGTCAACGATGATCTTCGTTGGAATGATCACATATTTGAAGTCGCCAAAAATGCTGCTAAACGCTTAGATTTCCTAAAAATGTGCCTTCTGATCTGGCTACTATTTATAAGGCCTGCATCCGTCTTAAGTAAGAGTAAAATTCACCTATCTGGTCAGGTGCTCCTAAAACATCATTGCGACTACTCGATAGAGTACAAAACAGAGCATTAATAGGTGATACTTCAATTGTTGAATCAATTGATTGTCTTGATCATCGTCGTAATGTTTCATGTCTCTATCTTTTCTACATACAAAACCATCGAATGAAGCATCCTAAGCATCCTTTTTGGAAACCATCAAAAAATCGTTATTTTTCGTCTATCTCGCTCCGTTCTCGAGATATGGAGCTTTTTACATTTTCGTCACCCAGAAAAGTAAGATTTCAGGAAAGTTTTGATGGCATCGAAGCATCCCAAGCATCCCAAACGGAGTGCCCCTTTAGGAAACCCTTAAAAAAATTTACAAGTTTTTTCTACAAACAACGCTCGGACGAAATAGCCAGTTGCATTTCTCCCCTTAAGCAATGTAACCACAATACACGTCTCGCAAGGAATGCAAATCAATGTTACCTTCAGCCCGATTTCGGGCGTACAGTGAAATATAGAGATTCATTCTTCAGCTGTACTACTCCGATGTGGAATGCTTTACCAGACTCTATTTTTCAGTCTCATTGTAATACACAGAAATTTAAAAACAATGTGCATCGGCAACTCCTTTCTAATTTTTTCCTTCTTTCTTAACCGCTCGCACTGTGTTAATAACATTATAAGGGTATTCATAACCACTTGTTGTGCGCGTTTATTATAAAAAAAAAACCAAAAAAAAATTACAGAGCATCGGCTAATTCTCCAGCTGCATGCTGCACCTTATCCGTTAAGGGATCTTACGTTCCACGTGTACCTTTATAGAGGGTATTTAACCCCACGCACAACCCCAAACCCAGAGGGCCAGGTCCTTTTGGTATCTCTTTAGACATTAATGCTGGATAATCCGGAAGCAGCACCATTGCTGAAGGTATATAAGAGCTGCCGTTGACTGGCCAGGAGGTCATCCGCCACCATCACTTCTTAAATACCATATCCTAGTATTGAAAGTCCCTGAAAGACTTTTAACACAAATTTGTCGGAGTAGTTAATTCAGAGGTTTCTGCCATTATTATTGCTGAAGTCCACCGTTGATTCTATAAGTCGAATTCATCCACTGAGACATTCTCAAAAAGGTCTGAAAGACCACTGAGGTCCGAGCAGTCAGTCATTAATGTATTTCTTCTTCAGCCCTTTGTCAACACTGGTACACTAGTTTAGCAAGTCCTCTCTGGGTGGAGCATTCTAGTTCCTGGTGGTTGCCGCGTATTGTATTTTAAGTATACTTAAAGTTGCAACACCTGGTTGCCGCCACGTTGACACCAGTTGGAGCCTTCCCTAATACTACACGCCCAACCACCGAAAAAAGTTACACTATCTGAAAAACTGAGTGCGTTGAAACCGCGCACCACTCGTTTACTTTCAGTGAATCTTAGGAATGATGACAGCAACTGTCATGGGTCATTGCTCATGGTATCTTTCTTCTCTCTCTCTCTCTCTCTCTCTCTCTCTCTCTCTCTCTCTCTCTCTCTCTATCGCCGCGGGCATAGTCAGAACTAACAACTTCGGCTTTGGCTAACATTGTAGGATTTGGTCGATTTTCTAAAAATAACCAATAAAAATCTGGTAATAAAATGTGGTCCTGTGAGGTATAGAAAGCCTTATTTACTTTCTTTCAGAAATAAAAACAGATATTCACGCAAAAGATGCGTTCCTACTGCAAAGATTAGCGAGAACAGGGCAAACTAGTAGGTACTCTCTTTCTATTAAACCATGAGTTCAAACCACTCAATTGAAACTTAACAACATATGCTGAAATTTGACTATTTCCCACAAAATAATATGGAGAATATTCAATTAAAATTAAAGGACACTATAATTGGCAATAACAAAAACATAGTATCGAGTCAAGCTAATTAACTGCACCAATTTAAAAAACTTTGCAATAATAATTTTGTTTTACAAATCCAATTATCACTTCACTTTAGTAATGGAAACAAATTTATTCAAAATAAATTTTTCATCACAATCCAATTTTAAAGTTGAAGCGAGAGTGCCTTTTGGCCAAGCAATTATCAAGTTTTGATAGCAATCTTATAGACACTCCTGCAGTGAGTTGTAGGTACATCTTTTGCCATAATGACAAATATCCTTTCATATTTATGCCATCAAAAGGAACTTTGCTTTCAAATAACAACATCACACCGAACTAATGTCGTTCTCATCATCGTTATCAACGTTCTTTACGCTTTCTTTCATGGACTGTTTGTTACTTTTGAACTATAGCTACGCCATACCACCCCTGACACACTCTCTCTTTTTCTCTACTTACTTAAAAGAAATATTGAATTTACTTCAAGGGTTGCTGGGGCACGAGACAAGACAGCAACGGTAAAGGGAAACGGCAACTGACACCTTGATTTTCGACAAAAATGACCCAAATAGACAAGAGGCGTGTTCCTGAAATGAACGTCACCACCTTTAAGGTAAATAAAGGACACCCATCCTCGCCCGCAATCCAAACTTAACAACAAGTTTCATATTTCATGAGAGTTGATGATTAGAATGACAAAGTTTCATTTCAATTTGATGATATTCCGTGACGATGTTTCGCTCAGCTAAGTGTCCATGGAACTTTACCCATTGAGATTGCAAATGAAAACATATTTTTCTTGCTTTCATCTTTTATGTCCGTCTGTCTGTCGCGTCGCGTTGTGCGTCGCGTCGGCATCGGTTTCGGGTCGTTTTGTTCGTTCGTTCTTTTTCTTGAACCTTCCCAGTTCTTGGGCTTCGTCATTTGGTCTTTTCGTCTTATCGTCTTTTCGTGTTGTCCAAGTTACAAAGTGAATGAATTGGATTTGGGGGCAAAAAGGATAAACTATAGCAACACTTGAAATCCAATGATGGGATCAAGTGCAGGATGAAAATGTTGAGAAATGTTCGGTTGTGTTCTACAAGAGATGAAGGTGGTCGCTCTGTTTTTGGCATCATCGTTGGGTGTTGATGAGGAGTGAACGAAAACTGATGCCGCAAAGAGACAATCTCATTTTGGTGTTATAAATCATTGAAGTTGGAAATTGCCTTAGATCCTTTTACGTCGAATGTCGACAGTCTTTGGGTTTGCGTTTGCCATCTCCTCTATGCGCTCGTTTTAGAAGGTTTAACATATCAAAGATTTCTCAGTTTTCATCTTTCAATCGCAAGGGGTTTGCAAGTTGCTTCAAGAAACTCATTGTAGAACACTTGAAAAAGTTTTTCCTCTTATCTGGAAAGTGATCTTTGAGATGAAGACTTTCTCACATTTTGATTGTTTGGGGTGGTATTCGTGTGTGTGTTGGTTTTTCATCTTTCAAAGAACATATGAAGCTCCTTTTGGAATTGTTTTCTTGTTGGCCATTCTTGAAATTGGATAACAAGTTGTGTTTGTTATCATGGGGTTCGGAGCTGGTTCCTGGACGGTTCAAATCGGTTTATGGGATTTGAGTGGTTTTGAATTCTCAAATAGATTGCAAAGTTGGAGAGATTTCTTTGAAAGAAATTGGATAATTGAGAGCTATGATCTGTGAAAACACGATAGGTATATTAAAGAAATATTTACTGCACGTAGAGTACAAAGGCAAGACAACTTGTAATGTATGAGCTATATTGCAAGTGGAACAAAAAAAAAAAATAATTCAGTCACCTGGTGTTTGCATATATAGCTCAAAAGTTAAGTAAAACGGCTTTGTGTACTAAAAGCAAGAAATAATTCGGTAGGCACCAGTCACCACACCACTCTCATCATGAATCTGAATCTTAAATGTTTGAGCGCGCGTAACCTACGTAAATATGTTAAGAGTATTTATTATTATTTGTTATAAAGCGGCTGACTTCAAAATTCCACACGCCGTATAATTCCAGGCAACTTCAATGCCACACTGCTCAGGGTACGTTTTAACCCCTTAAAATATTTTCTTTTCATTATAATTCACGCGGACTTCAAGGGGTTGCGACTTCCCTTACAATGTTTAAAACGCAGTGCGGGTGTTAGGACATAAGGAAAGAATGAAAAAGGAGATACAGATCCACCTTATTTTCGAGTTTTTGTACATTGTAATGCGGGGGAAGTTGTGTTGGGTAAAGAATTCTACATACGGGTTTAGCGAAATCGGGCTGAACGAAAAACACGAAAAACTGATGAGCTTATTTTAAAATGAAATTGCCCTTTTGCTAGCGGCCATATTGAATTTTTTTTTTTCTATACTGTAATCTATTGTTCTACTAAAGACAATTTATTTGATACCCATATGTATGGGGGAAGCCATATTGAAGGGGCGGCCATCTCTTATTAACAATGACATTAAATTCATTACATTCGAATGTCATCAGAACAAAAAGAGCGTGCCTACCATGTTTCGGATCAGTTCTTCACCAGGCAGGCAGGCGGTCAGATTTCAATTACTAGATTCAACCTAAACAAATAAATAAATTATAAAAAATTAAAAAACTAATCAGGGCAAGGCGAATAAAGCTGTTTAAAAATAAGTCCACAGTTGGTTTTTTCCTTTTCTATTTGCAACTAGTAATGTGCTTTTCATTTCAAATTTCATCCTGTCTATCCCGTTATATATATGCTCGGTAAAAATCCTCGATCGAACCCTCCAAGTGGGTGCCGGGCGGGCAATGTTCACTACATATACTTATCAGTGTCTGTACGATGTCAGACGGTGACAGCTAGGATTAGGTTGGATCGCTGGGTGGTTGTGACTTCTCAATAGCACAATCCTTAGAAATCCAATCTCACCATAGATACGAGGTTCCTAGTTTCAGTGGTGGTGTGAGCTTTTATAATCCGTGCCGAAGAATTAAAGGTTGGGGGATAAACCAATCAATAACGAGCTCTTCTGGATGCTTGGCAGGGTCCAGAATAGACTAGCCTTACCCCGGTACACGGCTCTGCCGGGGCTGACCTTTTCCTTCCGGAGTTACTCGTGGGACCTTCTATGGAATTTCTAAAAACAAACAAACAAACAAACAAACAAACAAACAGACAAAAAAACGAATAAAAAGACGAAAAAGAAAACTGGGGGGAGGCAACGAAAGTTGTACACATTCTCCGATTTGGCTGAAAAGTCGAAGCAGGAATGTGAGCCAACGGTCAAACCTTCCACCAGTGGGATACTAGGTTCGCACACAGGCTCTGAACCAGCTGCAAAGCCAGTTCAGGTCTGTGCAGTGGGAACCAAGAATCCCGACTCTGGCGAGCAGCACAGCCCGCTGGAAACTGGTCAAGAACATGCTGCAAAGCTAGTTCTAGCCAGTGAATCGGAGGGCAAACGGACCGCCACTGCTAATATTGGGGATGAAGTCCCCAATATTAGCTTTGAAAGCAATTCGCCTGCTTTGGTGCCATCATCAAAACAGGACGAGGTGAAATTAACAAAAAGGGGAAATGGAGGGGTGATCAACGACTCCGTCTCCACCTTGAATGCCCTTAAAATAAAGGACACGGGGAGGGCCATTCAGACTGGCAGGGTTGGAGAGGCGAATAGCAACCCTACCTCTGCGGGTCGGTACGTACCCTCGTCGAGTACAATGAATCCTCCAACTGGTGGAGCAGGAGAGGTGATTAACAACTCCAGCTCGGCCAAGGGGGAGACTCAGATCAAAAAAACGCCCGCTCAGATACGTCGCCAAGCCAGAAGGGTAATTGAAACGGTGGGTTGTAAACCCGCAGTGGAGAGAACCCAGGGTGAGGTTGAAAGATTGAAGTGGGCAAGTAAAATTGCAGAAGAGACCAGCCAAGACTCAACTTCGAAGCGAAACAGGTCGTTTGAGGTTGAAAAACCTCAACCAAAAAAGCCAAGAGTCGGGGTTAGCGTTCTATCGACACTGGTGCCGGGGCAATCCTTTGGTGACGTGGTAAAGGGACAGATTGTTGTCGCGGTCATCGACGGGAGCAATATGGATGGAAACATCTCTGCCGACAGGTGGGCGGACGTCAAGGCTCACCTCGCTTTCAGGTTTATAACTGTTATCGAGGCGAATCCGGGACCCCTCCCAAGAATTAGCGACGCTGGCTGGCATCAAAACCGCGTCAAGCTGATCGCCTGCCAAGACCAGAGATCGCTTCACCTATATAAACTAGCTGTCAGCGGTTTAGGTGAGATCTGGTCAGGTGCTAAGCTAGAGGTTGTGGCAAGGGAGGATATCCCAAGCAGACCGAGAGCTCGTGCCTTGGTACCGGCCCTACATGAATCGCGGGAGATGGTTCTCTAGCTGATTAAATACAGCAACCCGGATCTGCCCACTCACGATTGGACGGTTCCGGTGATTGAAAAAGAGTCGGTGGGTCGTTATCGGTCGGCTCTTGTTATCTTGAATAAGGAGTCATTAGAACCCCTGGCGGCACGCGGGGGTGTTATTCAGTACGGGTTTGACAACCTAGTGCTGAAAATATACAAAAAAGATGAGGACGCTGCAAAGCTTCCAAAGCAAGCGGCTGAATCCGAAGCCAAGGAGTCCACTGCGAGCGTCGAATCTTCCATCATGGAGACAGACGCGGTAAGTTGCTCTGACTCTTTGGAACAGCTGTCTTGCTCGAAACTGGTCGAAAAGACTACAACAATAGTGTCTGAACAAGACGCAATAGACAACAAATCGTCCGATAAGGACGATAAAAACAAAGGTGGAGTCTTAGACTCCGACGATGAAATGCTTGGGGTTCTCCTTTCTGAGGATGAGTTGCTAGACTCCGCCTCAGATATGGAGGACCTTAATGCTACAGTGTTGGAGATTAAGCTGGATGATTGTAGCAATGCTGCAAATACTCCAGATTAATCTCCAACACTCCATCAAAGTCTCAGCCGGACTCCTTCTCCGACTAAGCAAGTCCGGCGAGGATATAGTCCTGATCCAGGAACCATGGATAAATAAATCCGTGGTAAAAGGACTCAGGACGAAAGATTATTCTCTGCTGTATGTGACGGACAAAGGTGAACCAAGATCCTGCATACTGGCAAAGAAAACACTTAACGTATTTTTACTACCTAATTACAGCAATTGCGACACCACAACAGTTAAACTGCAGACCAACAGTGGGACTTACTGGCTCACGTCCGCCTATCTAGGCCATGACCAACCGGGGCCGCTACCAGGAGAGACGCTCGAGCGCGTAATAAAAAGCGCAACAAAGCTCAAAGCGGATCTCATAATAGGAAGTGACGTCAACGCACATCACGTAGTATGGGGGAGTACGGACGTAAATGAAAGAGGTGAGTCTCTTTTTAATTTTATACTAAGTACTAACCTTCTTATATGCAATATCGGTAACGAACCAACCTTTGTCACAAAAAACAGACAAGAGGTTTTAGATGTTACCTTTGTATCTCAATCAATCTATAACAAGATTAAAAATTGGGCTGTATCTAAGGATCACTCCTTCTCTGATCACAGATACATCCAATTTAGTCTAACAGATGACACACCAAAACCCATAGGCTTCCGTAATTATAGGAAATCTGACTGGGTAAAATTCAGGGAAATCTTCAAACATTGTTACAACTACAATGACAATAGCTTCCCTTCAAACCCCAAGGATCTTGATAGCAAAGTCGACGATCTAACTAGTGCTCTTAACCATGCCTTGTGTAACTCCTGTCCTCTTACCATAGTAAGAGGGAAGAAGAAACCACACTGGTGGACCAAGGAGCTAGAACCGCTCAAGAAAAGTTGTGCGAAGCTTTTCAATCGAGCCAAGTCTTCCAGAAATCCCATAGATTGGGATCTATATAAGGAAACCCTTAGGATTTACAAAAAGAGGTTACGAATAAGCAAAAGATCCTCTTGGAAAGAATTCTGCAATAAGATTGAAGACTCCTCAGAGGCATCTAGACTTAGGAAAATCCTATCAACGAGTCCGAACATGCCAAGTTCTATAAAAGATGAAAACGGCAACTGGACCAATTCATTTGAAGAAACATTAAACTTGCTACTGGATACTCATTTCCCTGGTAGCTCGTTGACAATAACAGACGAGGAGCACTTGCCTCGACTCGCAAACCAATCAGGTAAAGGTTTTATCTCGAAAGATATACTGTTATGGGCAATAAACAGCTTTGACCCTTATAAATCACCAGGGCCTGACGGAATCATCCCTGCGGAGCTGCAACAAGTTTCAGACATTATCATCTATAACTTAGAGATGATCATGAAATTAAACCTAGTCTGATCTCAACGGCGCAACATGCCTATACAAAAGGTAAATCAGTGGAAACTGCACTCCACTCTCTGGTTTGCACCATTGAAAAATCCCTGCACTATAAAGAATACTCTCTCGTCGCATTCCTAGACATAGAGGGTGCATTTAATAATGTTAAAAATTCAGCAATCACTAATGCTCTTGATGGGCTGCTCATAGAGGAACACATCAAAAACATGATAACAACAATGCTCAGTAGCAGAATCATTAGTTCCGAAATGGGGAACTACAAAACAAGCAGAATGGCCAATAGAGGAACCCCGCAGGGAGGAGTTTTATCTCCCCTACTGTGGAACCTGGTCGTTAACAAATTGTTCCGACCTAGAGGACGAAGGTTTCAAAGCTATAGCCTATGCCGATGATGTAGCAATTGCCGTTTCAGGCAAGCACCCACAAACCCTAGCTGAGCTGCTACAAACAGCACTTAACAAGCTTAGCAATTGGGCTGCAGATTGTGGTCTGAACATCAATCCACACAAAACGGAATCAGTTCTCTTTACGAGGAAATACAAAATTCCGGACCTCAGACCCCCAACTATTAAAGGGGTAACTCTCACACTGTCAAATCAGGCTAAATATCTAGGTCTCATTTTTGACAAAAAACTGACCTGGAAAACCAATATTGAGGAAAGAGTTAATAAAGCCAACGTTGCACTCTTCTCCTGTAAAAAAGCCATTGGCGGGAAATGGGGTTTCTCCCCCCAAATCACCCATTGGCTGTTTACATCGGTAATTAGACCGATACTCACATACGGGGTGATAGTCTGGTGGACAGCACTAGACAAGATGATCAACTACAACGAGCTGGCCAAAGTTCAAAGAACGGCTAGTCTGTGTATTAGTGGTGCACTGAGGACAACCCCATCGGACGCCCTCAATGTACTACTAGATCTCACACCCCTAGATATCTTCAGCAAACAAGTCGCAGCTAGCTCAGCTACTCGACTCAGAGCAACATCACAGTGGACAAATAATCAAATCGACCACACTACCATTCTAGATAACTTTAGATTCTTACCGAATCGATCCGACTACACCACCCCCAAGTTGGTGTTTGACAATAAATTCCAAGTAACCATACCTTCAAGAGAAGCTTGGAAAAATGGCGCTCTTTTGGAAAATGAAGCAATACACTTCTACACCGATGGTTCAAAAACCAGCGAAGGTGTGGGAAGTGGAATCTACTCAGAAAAGCTGAATCTCAGTCTTTTCTTCCGCCTACCCGATCATTGTAGTGTGTTCCAAGCGGAAATTCTGGCGATTAAGGAGGTGCTGTCTTGGCTCAAAGAAAACGTCATATCCTCCACGGATATTCGGATCTTCTCAGACAGCCAAGCTGCCCTTAAATCTCTTGCCTCTGTCTCTACAAAATCCATCACGGTCCAAAATTGTCAGATGTCTCTGAGGGAGATGTCAAATCAGTTTAACATTCACCTTTCATGGGTGCCAGGGCACAGGGACATACCAGGCAACTGTATGGCAGACGAACTAGCCAAAAAGGGCACGACCACTTCCCTACGCTCAGAATGGAACAACATAGGTGTACCTATCGCTGCATGTAAACTCCTGCTTAGACAGGACGCTTCAAGGATAACAAACACTAGATGGACTGAGAGTAATACATGCCTTGCAACCAAAAAAGTTTGGCCGTGTGTGGACTCAAAACGATCAAAGAGTTTGTTGTCCCTGAACCGTCTGTGTCTAGGTTCTACCATAGGTGTTCTTACAGGACACTGTCTAATAGGGAGACACGCCAAAAGACTTGGTGTGTTTTCCAATGATTTCTGCAGAAGCTGCATGGACGAGGAGGAGGAAGAGACCGTTCAACACCTTCTTTGCTCATGCCCTACACTGCTTCATAGGAGGAAGGCTCATCTCGGTGAATTCTTCTTCGATGATACTAGCGACCTAGCGTACATAGACCCTAAAAGTCTTTCAAAATACATTAAAAGTTCAACGTGGTTCGACTAGCAGGTGATTAACCGGCTAGTACCGTAATGGAAGATTAATAAGTGATTAACTCGTTAATCTTACATCGGGTTTCTGAGATCAGTAGGTGATTAACTTGCTGATCTCTGTGGTATCACAATGGGCCCTTGCGGCCTAAGTGTGTTAGGCAATGTACTCATTGACTGATAGCCACTTCCACCTAACCTAACCTAACCTATCCCGTTATATCAACAGACTAAGTGCCATGTGCCTCAGTGTTTAAAAAAGGTTTAATATAAGACCAGATCTTCGTATTACGACAGAGCTGGTAAGAAACCCTTTGGCTTGATATCGATGCGTTACATTTATATTTTACATGGTTTCAAATTTTACTTGAGTTGTTAAAGAGATCACCCGTACGTAGTGTGTTTGTGACATGTATATCCTTGTCCCTACTTTTCAAAATGAATTTCTGTAAGTACAATGACAAAAAAAATGACTATTTTTTTTCTCGACACAATTCTATTTACTGCTGCAAAGCAGACATAACCGCCATCCAAGAAGTGCGATGGAGTGGAGTGGGCATAAAGAAGATGAAAAACTGTGACATATACTTTGGCGACTGCTACAGACAAGCTCCTCGAAGAAACATATGAGCAATGCCCTAGACACGACGTGAAAATCGTTCTTGGCGATTTCAACGCAAAACTAGGGAAGGAGGACATCTTTGGAAACACAATCGGTAAGCATAGCCTCCACGACAAAACCTCCGAAATCGGATTGAGGCTAATCGATTTTGCTGCGGGGCTAAATCTTGTTGTAAGTAGTACACGCTTCCCGCATCTCAAAATTCATAAAGGCACATGGCGATCCCCAGATCAATTAACCGTCAACCAAATTGATCATGTTGCGATCGACGCAAGGCACTCTTCCAGTGTGCTAGATGTCCGAACCTTCCGAGGGGCCAACTTTGACTCGGACCACTACCTTGTTGTAGCCAAGGTACGAATGAGGATATCTTGTTCACGACCAGCACGAACTAACGCTGTGAAGAGATATGACGTCGGAAAGCTACAATCGCAAGAGATTGCCAATGCCTTTTCCAATCGAGTGTCCCTTCAATTATCCTTGAATCCTATGCCGCAAGCATTAAACATTGAAGACCAGTGGCAGCAATGCCAAGAAGCCATCAGAACCGCTGCCTCTGAGGTTCTGGGTTCCACTCGGCCACCAAAACGAAACCCATGGTTCGATGAAGAATGTAGGCAGGCAAATGCAGCCAGGCAAAGAGCACGACAAATGCTTTTGCAAACACGAACGAGGGCTGCTTACGATCGGTATAACGAGATTTACAAGGAGAGAAGAAGGGAAGAACACCGACTTCTCAAAAAGAAAAAGAAGCAGCATGAGAAGCGCTCGTTTGAGGAAATAGAGAGGTGCCATGACAGGAAAGAGATTCGGAAGTTCTACCAAAAGGTAAAAAGATCCTGCCAGGGTGACAAACCCCGAACTCAAGCCTGTAAAGACCAGCAGGGAAACATAGTTATAGAGTCACAGTCGCTACTGAGGATCTGGAAAGATCATTTCTGCAGACTGCTTAACGGCGATGAGGACACAAATTCCGCTGTCAGACAGACTGCCCCATTCAGCCTAGACGATGATGAAGAATGCCGTCCTCCCGACCTAGAAGAAGTTAAGCTTGCTTTATGCAAACTTAAATCAAATAAGGCTGCAGGTGCAGATGGCCTTGATGCCGAACTTTTCAAGGCAGCTGGAGATCAGTTGGAAAGGAGCATGCACCAACTGATCTTCATGATATGGTCGGAAGAAAGCATGCCCGATGAATGGAACCTCAGTATCGTATGCCTGATCCTAAAGAAGGGAGACCCTCACAATTGCACCAATTATAGAGGGACAAGCCTCCTTAACGTCGCTTAAAAGATCTTGTCTGCTGTAATATGTGAACGTCTGAAACCCCACGTCAACAACTTGATAGGTTCTTATCAATGGGGTTTTTGACCAGAGAAGTCCACATTAGACCAAATTTTCACATTACGGCAGATCTTGGAAAAAACCCGAGAACATAATATCGATATTCACCATCTCTTTATCGATTTCAAGGCCGCGTATGACAGTATCTACAAAGACGAGCTGTACAGAGCCATGTCTAGTTTCGGCATCCCTGCAAAACTTGTACGACTATGCAGGTTGACTTTGGAGAATTCACGCTGCTCCGTCAAGGTCGGTAAAGAACTCACCGAGACCTTTGATGTCGAAAAAGGTTTTAGACAAGGCGACAAACTGTCATGCAATTTCTTCAACATCATACTTAAACAGATTGTAAGAAACTCAAACGTCAACACCAGAGGAACAATCTTTCAAAAGTCTGTACAATTACTCGCCTATGCAGACGATATTGACGTAATGGGAAGAAATAAGCGTGATGTCATAGGTGCTTTTGCGAGTATTGAAACAGAAGCGGCAAAAATGGGTTTGATGGTTAATGAGGGCAAAACGAAGTATATGCTGTCATCAAATAAGGACACAGAACATCGACGAATTGGACAAAACGTCACAATAGACAGACATAACTCCGAGGTAGCACTTCGTCTACCTAGGATCCGCTATAGACACGAAAAACAACATCAGTGCGGAGATCAAACGGAGAATAACTCTTGCCAACCGTTGCTTCTTTGGGTTAAGAACGCAATTGAGAAACAAAACCCTCTCCAGAAAAACAAAGGTAACCTTATTTAAGACCCTAATCAACCCTTGGTCGTTTCGAAAGAAAAATTCTCCGAATGATCTTTGGTCCCGTATGCGAAGGCAATGTGTGGAGAAGAAAATACAACAACGAGCTGTATGAGCTGTACCGCGACATGGGCATAGCCAGAAGAGTACGCATCGCGAGGCTACGATGGTTGGGCCATGTTGAGCGGATGGACCCAAACGCTCCGTCTCGTCGGGTGTTCGAAAGCACATTGCAGGAAAATCGCGGAAGTGGAAGACCTCGTCTTAGGTGGCGCAATCAAGTGGATGAAGACCTCAACCGACTTGGAGTGCGAAACTGGAGAGAGCTCGCCCGAAATCGAAGTCGTTATAGAAAGATGTTGGTTGAGGCCCAGGTTCACCCCGAACTGTAATGCCAACCTAAGTAAGTAAGTAAGGTTGTTTTACAAAAAAAGTTTTATTATTTTTCAACAAATTCACTCCTCTAAAAGTTATTCAAGGTTTATTTTCATTTTTCATTTTATTTCATTTATTTAATAAATACATCTTTTACATTGGGCCTTATGGCCTATAATTATTAGTAAAAGTTAATAGCAAAATCTGAATTAAGTTAATTTCAAGGTAAATATCAATATGTTAAGAAGAATGACAAGATTTAAAGATTTAACAAAGAATTTAAATTTTCATTGAAAATATTTTATACAAATTTAGTTTAATTTTAACTGAATTAATGTGCTGCCAAGTATCTGAAAAGAGCCGCATCAAACTGCTTGGTGCCGCGAAGTCTTCTTAGAGAGTAGGGTAAATTGTTCCACTGCCTGACAACGTTCACGAAAAATTGACGCTCAGAGTTTCTACAACTGAATCTCAAATTTAAACTCTTTTTCTTGATTTCTGACAAAATGTTTAAACTTATCACTTAAAATCAGGAAGTCATTCATTTATGATACATTTTTTCATAGAAAATTAGTTGGTCTACAAAAAAGGCTAAAAATCATTTTTCAACAAATTCACTCGTTCAATCAAGAAAAAAAATTAAATTTACTCTAAATTAACCTTTAACCTTGAATAACTTTTGAAGGAGTGAATTTGTTGAATAATAACAACAATTTTAATATACTAATTTTCTACAAAAATACGTATCGCTCATCCCGTCACCTTGCTTCTAGTCTAGGCCCAAATATAAAATTCCAAAATTTAAATGCGATGAACGACCCCTAAATATAAATATTAAGAGGTCTTCTTTTGACAGGCATCTTTTTATACCACCACGAATGCATAAATGTACCGAATTGTTTTGAGAAAAAAAAAATAGTTTCTTCTTTTGAACCAGTATAGTGTACAGCCTTTGTCATGCTAGTCTACAGCTCTTCGATTACGTGGGAGTTAGGTTTTCATCACCTTATTGTTTTTTCAAGCGGGTAGGTATTGGCATTTATGACAAATTGACAGGTAATCGCAATTGGATGCGCTCCAAAGCAAATCATTGGATAAACTTTTAAAATATCGGTTCCGCCATCTAACGATTTTTGTTTTTCAACTAGTGCTTATTTCGTGAGCAGTGGTAACACTTAGCCTATGTCTGATTCGACAGATAATAATTAGTTTCATCTTTCCGCTGAACGAATATGGTTGTGTGTACGCTTGAACAACATTACTTTGAAAACCATGGTAATGTTGCAGAATGTGTGCGAAAATTGCGTACGGTTTTTGGAAGAAGAGAAGCAGCGTTTGTTTCGTATGTTAGTTATTTTGTGAAAAAAGTGAAAGAAACTGGCATCCTCGTCGATAAACCAAAGCGTGAAAAGCCAAAAACAGTACGAACACCCGAGAATATTGCTGCTGTGGCAGAAAGTGTGCATGAAGCGCCATCAACGTCAATTCGCCGTCGTTCTCAACAATTGAACCTTTCGGAGGCATCATTGAGACGAATTTTGCATAAGGACCTTGGTATGACGCCATAAAAAGTCCATCGACTTAGAGAAGATGCCGAAATCATCTTTTCAGATGAAGCTCATTCTGATCTTGGCAGCCATTTGAATGAAATTAATTTCCATTATTAACCGGAAGGATTGTACTTTCAAATAAAAAAAAGAAATTTATAGCATTTTCAAAAAAAAAATAGTAATTATTTGGCGGAACCTTTAGTATCCTGAGTATCTGCGCTGATCACCAAACATCCTTAAAACAAACAAGGCAGTCCTGAAATTTCCGTATCAATAAAATAAAGAGGGTGGCGCAACAGAGCGGAGAGCACCGCTGCCTAACGCATTTATCACAACCTATTCCGAACGGCTAGTCGAGAAAGTGCTTTTCATGGCAAATGAAATTTACTATCAAAGGACTAGCCAATTCCTTACGAAAGGTGGTATTCATGGAAAAAAAAGTTTTGTTTTCTGTTGGGATAAGAACCAAGAACCTTCAAAGTAACAGGCCCGCATTACGCCACGGGTACCATCGAAATTTTGGTATGCATGTCCCATATTCACTGATCGTTTATTGGATAACATGTTTCTCTTTCTTCAATGAAGTTTTCTCAAAAGTGAACGTCCATTCGTGATTCCAAAAAGCTGTGATGTCCTCTGTTCACCAAAAAGGAGATGTTATTGAATAAATAAAAACTATGTAAGGGGCTTAACGTAACTTAATTCCCTACAATTTCATGATGACCCAGAAAAGTCAGGAAACATTTTTAAGGCACTACCTACGAGGGTGGATTGATAAGTTTCCGGCCTGACCAAGAAAAACAACGTTTTTAAGATTTTTTTTTTTATTATTTCTCAACATAATCTCCTCCACGGCTGATACATTTCTCATAGCGGTGTTCTAGTCCTATTATGCCATCTCTATAGACTGATTCGTGAAGCTCCTCAAAATACCCATTTACAGCTTCGATTACTTCTTTATTGTCCGCAAATCCCTTACCGCCAAGCCATTTTTTGAGATTAGGAAACAGATAATAGTCACTCGGGGCTAGATCTGGAGAGTGGGGAAGGTGTGGCATCAATTCAAACTTCAGATCGTTGATTTTAGCCATCGCAGTGAACAGTGATTGACTTGTTATGTATGTGTGTGTAATTACTCTAGAAGAAGTTGGCAATTTCTCGCTAAGGGTAACACAAATGAGTTTTTCTAAATTCTTGATGTTTCTGGACTTCCCATGCAACAGGCAGACACGCTAACCATTACGAAACGTACATTGTCTCAATACAATTTTCAGCATTCTGTTAAATAACATCGGCAAAACTTGTTTTGGACGAGGAGAAAGAAGAGACGACACCATACTTCTTTACTTTATAAAAGTACATTGCCTCTTAATAATACATCCAATAAATAGTGACATGTGTCAATCTGTCAATGGCATACATTGGTTCTCTAGCTACGCTGCGCAAGGCAGTTGGGCTTGTACAATATTTTGCTCAAATAATGCTCTATTTAGATGAACATACATTTCACCACCATTTTGGTTACGATAGCGATGTTTTTCTCCCAAGCGTTTTTGATGCAGGAAAGCAATTTTTTCAGTCGTAAATAATTCAACAAAAAATGCAGCAACTCCGCAGTCCGCAATGAATACTATGAGAGTATTGAGCACACCACTAACAACAGACAGCAAGAGCCGTTTTCATTACAAACTTTTGAATAAAATAACCCAACATCGGAAATTCTGACATCTAATATCTAATTTAATATTTGCTTTCAAATTTTAAACTAAAGCCATAATCCCTGTCGAGCATGTTGTGAAAATTACAAAAAGTTTAAAGATTATGTTTTGTTTTCATCTTGAAACTTTCTGAACTGGTAGAATTTTCTTCAACAACCCCGTCCCTCGAATTTTACTGCCTCTGCTCAATTTATTCAACTGAAGTTCAAAAGCCGAAAGTTTTCCTTTTGAGGACTTATGTATTTTCTTTTATCTTTCTTTTCAAAGAAGCAAACAACAAAACGTTCCTATACTTGTGTATGAGATTTTCTTAGGTACTTTTGAAATTGTTAGCATTTTCTCATAACAATCCGCAATAATAACTTTTATTAAGATTGATGCTGTACAAACAGTAGATTTATTTATTTCCTTTCAAATAACCTTGAATGAAAAATAAAAAACACAAATCGCACAGAATTTGCAGGAAACAATACAAAAGTAAATGCGAGTTCTTCAAACTGATTGTACCGGATCCTGCGAGTCCTCTGACTCCTGACATTCACATGGCAGTGTGCACTTCACGTCAACTGGCAGTACCTACTTGGTTAGGTTTTGATGGAGAGGGTGAAGGGTCTCCATTTTTGCATCTGCACCTGATAGGTGTTTTACAATATTTTTGAGTGGTGGGAACATATAGCGGGTGTAGTTGTTGTTTAAATTGAAGGATGCTTCATGCATAAAAAGTGTGATAAACTGCCGCAACATTGTTGAGGAGTTTCTTGAGTGGCTCATAATAAATACCAGAAGTGGAATTGCGTTGGTAATTGTTAATTTAATAACTCAAGGAGTAGAGGGAGATGGAGGCTATCAAATTTTCTTTGACGATAACAGAAGAAAGAGAGGAATTCTACTGAGTCTAAGGCTTTTGTTGCATTTCTGGGATATCCACCGATGCGATGGAGGAAAAGCATGCTTTAGATAAAAACTTTTGTCAGATGACAATCTGTCATCCAGATCCAGAAAACTAGAAACGATTATTTGTATCCGAAGTTGCTTCAAAAGTATTTTTCAATTGAACATTTTCCAAAGTATGATTTCAATTTTAGTTTCGCAATAATCTTTGACGCAAGTTCTTTTTGTGTTTCCTTGTAACGACGAACGAAGCTGATGAAATTCACCAGTCAAAGCTGAAAAAGTAAGAATGGAAACAAACTTTACTTGTATCGTGCTCTGCGTCATCTTGAGTTACCTTCCTTCATAAATATTTCATACTGCCATCCTGCTTCTGCCAATATGTGCAGTTTCAGGAAACTGAGAAACAAAAGGAGTCATTAAAAGCATTTTCCCGCCACCCGTCTGGGGAGAAAAAACCCAAAATTTTCTCAGAATGCGGGTATGGTATCCTATAGATATTGGATGTTGAAAAATCAACAATTTCGGAGTTTTTTCTTCTTCCTTGTTCGGGGGAAAGGGAGCAAGTATGGGTCTAATATACACACAGGTTGTTGATACACAACAGAAGGTCGACGAGGAAGAGTAAAGGTACGACACACCAATTACGAATTGCTATCAATGGTCCATATACAAGTTCACAAACTGGGTCAAGAGTAAAAATGAAGTGCTTTTCCGTAATGGCTGACCGGAGGGATTAAGAGGTGGTATTATCACGGGGGAATAGTCAGTTGAGTTAGATTTCATTTATTTACGAGACGTGTAAGCCCTTGCGGGCACTCAGGTTCTTGTGATGAAGTTAGTTTGATGTGACTATTAATTGAAGTGGTGATGGCAGGTATTTTGTTTTAAGGAGCTACGCAAGTGTTGCAACTAAAAAAATATAAATAAATCCCGCCTTGGGGTTCTTAGGCTTTTGAATGGAAATAAAATAAGGATACAAGGAAGGTATAAACATCGTATTTCTACAGCTTCAAAGGCAAACAAACAAATGAATTGTTTGCTTTAGCTCTTTGAGTTCTTAATGAGTTTATTCATGACCTTATAGAAATAATATAAATATTTACTACGATGCAATTGGCTTCAGCAAAAGAGAAAGAAAGACGTAGGGAAGTTTTTGATATATTGTGTTTATATAAGCGAAAATGGTAAAATTTCAACTTGCGCCAATATATGTTGCCAACGAGTCCGCTTTTTATTAAATAAGGCTTCTTGCTTTTTTTGGTTAGCAAAACAGTTCGGTATGAACCGGTCTTCAAACAACATCTCTCGCTAATAATTTTGATCTCAGACTCACTCAGTTTTGCACTTTTAGACGGTTGAGGTCTTCTTTCACTTGATTACGCCAACTCAGACGAGGTTTTCAACTTCGTGACTTATTGTGATTCTTGTGATTTTGGCAACTTGTTCAGCAGTAGCGTTGCCATCCCTCCACTTTTCATTCCTCATCCATCGAATCGACCAGGTGTTTCCTTATCTGCTTTGGACATGGTAAATGTACGACAGTGCGATGGTAAAGAGATTTCTTTCTTTCATATTGACGCAATTGTGAGCATCTTCCTTCTTAAGGCCCGATACGATACTAAATCTTCATCATTGGCATGTTCCGCTCCAACTAATCTACAGATGCCTTGAAAAACTTGTCGTCAAGGCAATCTGTACCCCGAATTTTAATTGATTTGACCTTAAATTAAGCAAGTTTAACATATGCTTATGGTCAAAGGGACGGCATTCTGGATCATCGCGCAAGTTGAATGGACATTTTTGCCTTTGTATGTCTTCGTGGCGATTAAACAGTCTTTCTTCACTGAACCTGTAGGGTTTGTTGTGTGTTCTTAATTAACTCTTCGAATTTCGTTTTTTAACCAGATATTATAGGGAGGGTGAACATTAATTGTACTTCATTATTTACTCGGGAAAACCCACTTAAAGTGACGTTAGGTTAGGTTCCATGGGGGGTGCAACCGCAAGTGCAGCACCTCACTCGGATCTCAATTATCCATTGTGCTCCCCGAAAAAAAAAACAGAAAAAAACTCTACTCCTTCCAGCAAAAGCTTGGCGCTACCTTAGCTCAAGTTGAGGGCAAACCTAGGGCTCAAAAAAGGTTCAGTTTAAATTCAGAAGCTGAGGTTTTTCAAAAAACACTTTGTGGTAACTACAAGGCAAAGCCACGGATTCGACTAAAAAACATAGATTCCGCAAAAATCATTAATAAGAAACAGAACAACAGAATTTACCTCGCGCGTTAGTCCTTTCTGATCCAACTATTTTTCTTTGGTCACAAAAAAGGATTCCCGTTTTGACTTTCCTGTCACGGAATCTGTAATTAGAAAAAAAAAGTTGAATAAATTAATTGCCAAATATAATTACGATTACCATTGTGCTAATTAGTGGTTACATAAGAGTTATTATCATTCATGTGTACATATATGTGTGTGGGCCTTATGTCAATAGTCGTTGAAAACGTATATTAAAGGATAAAATCGTCTGCAAAATGGATTTGTGTGCTTAAAGCATTAATAAGCTGACTAATTTAATAGAAATTGGAGATTATGTTACCAGTTGGTGTACTTTGGTGGATTAAGTCGTGATTTTATACGACAGAATATTTAATTTAACATATAAATTAAAATGCAAGTGTATTGATGGGGATGGTATACGAAAGAAGTTCAATTTATACTTATAAATGCAGACAACGTGGATGGATGGCAGAGTGCTTTAGTTTGTTTTCTTTAACTATGGGTTTAGATCGAGGATTTAAGGGATAAAGACGAGCTAATGATTTAATTTGTTTGCTTAATCGTTGTTCACTTAACATTCACAGGGAAAGGGTGACAAACAAGTTACTTTGAGATTGTTGTTGAGTCTATAACAATGGACGAACAGGTAAAAAGAGTTTATACTGTTTAGTTAAAAGACAGAAATGTCAACCTCTTATAGTACAACACAAATAGGATTAACATGGCAAATAATTCAGACTCTTCTGCAACCACCCAATTTCCGCAAGCAGCTGCGAGGTAGCAGGTAGGCAATTGCTAGGCGAAGACCTACCAACCTACACCTAACACTTACCAGATGGTTAGATGAGTTCTATTCTCTGATAGGTCTCAGATGTTGCAACTACGCTTAATTGTGCTTACTATATGGTTTTTTTGTTCTTCAGTAGTTAAAAAGTAGAAATCTCTCAATGAGCCACATAATGGTTTGAAAGTCTGTCAAGGTCTTTCAACACTGCCTTTGTGTAGTCTTAGCTTTGTTCGTTGAAGCCCTGGGATCGCCCTGGGATTGCCAGTCGCCACAAAGCATATTTTGAGAAATCTAAAGTCAGATTGCATGTCAAACTTAGTGTTTTTTCTTAGACCTAACCCTAGACCTAACTTAGGTTTTTCCTTAACTCGCCCTAGGTTTTTGCTGTGGCGAGTTGAGGGTGTCAAATGACATGTATTTTATTTTTAATGACAGGGATGTGTGGTGATTTGTGGCTAAGCGTTTTTTGAGGACTGGAAAGCCCAGGTTTTTTTGACAACTCATATGGTTGTCAAGAAAACCTGGGTCAAGCCTGGGGAATGTTCAACTAACGAACCTCCTAGAAGGTGTGTATTTTGGACGCTTAGTTTTCAGTCTGACAATACTTTCCTTGCAGTTGTTCTTTTTGACAGCTGTCACTTCATTTATACGGTCAGTTTGGTTTGACATTTCATAATCAATGGACTTACTTCGGAACAATGACATATTCGCAAGGAAGAGTCGGTAAATCAAGCAACAATAAATCGGTTTCGCACCACGTTTACTCTATTAGATGATTTGCATCCTCAGAGAGTAGGTACATTGAGCACCGAAGGCTCTTTTGCTGCTGAGGAGCAGAGAATCGACGAAGACCCGAATGAGTTCATCTGAAATCACACGCAAAAATTGGAGCTACGCAAGATTTTGCAGAAGGATTTCGGTTTGTGTCTTAAAAATCCAACCCTTGCTGGAATTGAGGCCGGGTGACCATTAAGCAGTGAATGGGTATGAAATAAGATGGCCGCCGATTCCTTTTACGCTAGGAAATTTTGTTTAGCGATAAAGCTCATTTTTGGATGAATGGGAACAAAATTGTCGCATTAGGAGTAAAGCCTTGTATTACAAACTATACAAGGAGGACGCTTGTATCGCCACTTGTCGTTTCCATTAAACGTACCACTAATTAGAAAAAGTGAATTGTAATTTTTAATATTTTGAGAGGGATCATATTTTCGTAAAGGTGCCGCAGTAAAATAAAACCGTGAGAAAAAAATAAATGCGCCTTAAGCTCTTGGTGATTTTTTTTTTTTTTTTTTTTTATAATATAAAAGAGGAGGCTTATATGCTAATCTGGAGAACTCAGACTTAATTACCGGTCCATTGTACTACCAGGGTAGCAGCCTTCCCTTTTTTCTGTGTTGCAGTAGTGGAAATACGGTGTTAGTTATTTCACATATAACCTCAAGGGCGCCGTCCATACGAAACTGGGAGGTTGAAAGAAAAGTAGATGCCCAGAGCGGGATTCGAAACCCACGCATCCGGCCTACCTACTGAACACTCTACCACTGCACCACGGCCGCCCTTTGTGATAGTAAATGGCAAAAAGTTTGTTGCTTTTTTTAGAGTTAAATAAAACTGCTTGAAAAGCATACAAGCATCCATATAAAAATACCAACCACATAACTAAGTCAGCAACCAGAGCAGAATTTTCAAAACCGCTAAGGTTTAATGGAGACAACAGGTGGCAATCAAAGCGTTTTCCTTCCCGTCGCACTTTCCACAGTTTATAAATGCCATGGTGTCAAGATTTTCCACAAACTATTGTTGATTAGCTGTTACATCCACAAAAAGATACGAAGACGACCGTAATGTTGCAGATAATTGAGAAACCTGTAGAGCCATGATAAATGACTTTTTCGTGCCTGAATTGGAAGATGTTGATGTGGACGACCTCTAGTTCCAAAAAGACGGAGCTATATGCCAAAAAGAAAACGAAGCAATCAATTTATTGAAACTAGCTTTTGGGGAGCTCATCATCTTGCGTCGTGGGTGCGTGGTGTGGGCTCCAAGATGGTGCGATGTGAGGTTATGTGAAGTCGCTTGTGTACGCAGATGAACCCGAGACTGTTGACTCCTTGGAATAGAATAGTTAGCACGATATTGCTGACATACTGCAGAAAGTGGTCGAAAATTGGGTCTCTCGCCTGGAAGTTATTCGAGTCAGAGAAAAACTTGAGACCATTAAAACATAATGAGCCTTCATCTTTATAGTAAAGCTTGGCTATAACATAGAACTATTTGACTTTTACTTCTTCTTGAAAACCACAGGTCTAAGAAACGACATTCTGGGTGCAAGGGGCTTCCAAAAGATCCTGACCCTCCAGGTTGTCGTTTTCGTGAGGTTTAACTGCTTAAGTGCGTGGAGGCCCTAAACTACTGAAAAGCAGATACTACCGCCATCTTCGAAGTGCGATAAAATGAACCTTAACTGACTTAAGATTGCAAAACTGGAGAGCGCTGTTGGCGAAAGAAAAAGTGTATCGTGTAAAAAAATTAACAACAAGATATTCTGGGAGTTTTAAAATTGTTGAGTTCGATCAGAATTCAAAACAAAGTAATCAAGTGAAGGAGGACTATCGACTTAGAATGCAGAACTGGAAAGAGCTCAACCGAAATGGAAACATTTGGCGAAAGATGTTGGTAGAGGCCCAGGTTCAGGCTGAACTAAATAAATCTTAATATATAATATATGTATAAATAACGTGTCACGATGTTTGTCCGCGATGGACTCCTAAATTACTTAATTGATTTTAATAAAATTTGTACACCGTGTACAGTTTGGTCTAAAAGAAAAGAGAGGTTACATCTTAATAAACAGGCGCAAACGATTTTAACAGATGACGATATCTGTGGACTGGATTGAGAACGTAAACAATAGATGGCACTGTTATGTTAAACCTACAAACGTGTCATATAAGCCACAATTTAATAACACCACGTGTTGTTGAGCCGAAACATCTGCAACAGTTGGATGATTGGCAGCTGGATACATTCCGCTGTTATTTGAACTTTCTTATCCCTAATTTTTATATTTGCTTTCCGCTGTCTGCCTGTACGCTTTTTTGAAATCTTTGTAACTACACAACTGATTTTGCTGTGGTTTTTTTTTCAATTGACGCAGTGAACCAAGGAAAAGGTTTTTATGTATTCATATTTCCACAGTAATGAGGGAGAGAACTTAGAATCTGCTCGACCAATTTCTAAATTCTGCAACTGTTAGAATGGTAATTGTTCCCATATTCCAACAGGATCATACACAAGAACAATCACCGGAACTTAGGAACTGCTTGACCGATTGTAAAAGTTCTTTCACCTTTCAAATGTTAAAATGCTTTCGCAAACAGTTGACAGTTACTCCGATGAAAAAATTCATTGCCACGAAAAGCGCTTTCTCGATAAGCCGTTTGGAATTGGCAGAAAACTGTAGGTACCCTCCATTTCCTCACAACACATTATTGTGAGAAATGCGCTAGACACACGGACTCCCCGCTCTGTCACGCTGGTGCTGTCTTATTTATTGATTATATTTTTGACGATAATTCGAACAAGAAACTTAAAACTTTTAAACAATATTCAGCTTACTCCAGCGGGTTTTTCTAACAATTTTTGGTTTTTTTTAGCAATTTTTAGTGAACAACGCTTTTGAATGAGACCCGCGCAACGCCGGGCGGGTCAGGTAGTAAGTATATAGATTATTTTTCACGTAGGTCGTTCTGTTTGTTGGTTGAACGACAATTTTGGTAGTATGAAACTCTTTAAAAAAAGTAGGTAGGTATTTCTTTTAAATTTCTTTGCGACTCACGATTACTGAATACAACTTTGACAAGAAACCTCATCCAAAATCAAACACCAAAACAAGCAGTGAACAATAACAATCAAGGAAAACAACCGGAAAATCAAATAATACATTTACAGTTTGTCTTTGAATAGAGACGAGAGACCAAAATCCAGCCAAACTTTCTCTTTATTGCCTAGCGCCTAATAATCTTGATAAACTCAAAACATGGTTTGTTTATTGAAGCCCGTCGCCGCCGAAATAGGCAACATGAACTCATATTTCAAAGTGCTGTCTAGGATACTGCTAACTCACTTGTTTTCAATTAAGTTAAGTCTAACTCTTCCGTTTACCAAGCCTCAATTCACTTAACATAGTCTCTATTAATAGACTACTTTTATTTCACCATAATTATGGCATACCCTCACGCCATTGGCGTGAAAACAGTTAATCGCAAGAAATCCTAACAAAATTTCATGCTGCCGCGCCACCACCCTTTCCTCTTATCTCACAGGTAGAGAGAGAGGTGTAGAGAGAGGTACCTACCAGCAACCAGCAACCAGCATACCTATAATAGAAAATAAGTCATCAACTTACCTTCAAGAGTGTTTAAAATTTGTCGATAAGTTATGGACTTTGGTCACGAAACTGTTGGCATATTTTGTAAGGGTAAAATTGACTAGCTGTCAGAAGGAGAAACCAAGCGCTCCCTTTTTGAATAAATATATTTTTCTAACACCTGCATGATAATCCTGAGATTTCGAACGCAAAGCCAAAGTAATTATACACACACAAAGGACAATTTATCAACACTCCTTTCATAAAACACTTGATGGTTGGAGAAGTAAAGTGCAGAGAGTGAGGAAGTCTTCTTCTTGAAAGGTATCACACGCCTTTGCATTGTTTCGTGAATATTTAAACATAGTGACTGTGAACATGTGTTTGCTTGCCAAGAGCCATCTATTCAGTGTCTCTTCTCTAAGCTTTTCAAACCAAAT
Organism: Melanostoma mellinum; assembly: GCA_914767635.1. Taxonomy (NCBI): domain Eukaryota; kingdom Metazoa; phylum Arthropoda; class Insecta; order Diptera; family Syrphidae; genus Melanostoma; species Melanostoma mellinum. Next base: position 206,704,890 of record OU612058.1, read on the forward strand.
CCTTTTTACTACAATTATTATTCTTTTTTTTTTTGTCCGTTTAGTGTTTTTGAACTGTTCCATTTTTTTTTTGCCAAACAGCCGGAGCAAACAACACAAAAGGTGTCTGTGTCTGTGTCACTGCCATACACAATATAAATTGTGTGAACAATTGTAACAAAGCAGTACGCGCGGGCGACGCTGCGGTGCGGCACACACAAAGAAATATAAAGGAGATTCACAATTCACACGCATCGTATATCAAGTGTCCTTGTGTAGCCACTGACATATTTGCTGAAGAATTTTGTTTTTATTTCAACCTGTCTTTGTGCAGAAAAGCAGAACACGACGAGAAAGGAGGCCAAAGAAAACTTGCACTGTAAGAAAAAAGCACCACCTAACTTACTCCAGTTTATGTCCTGGCGGAGAGCCTTTAAAAGAAAAACGAGGATATGTTTGTCGGTTGGTAGGTAGGTAGGTAGGTAGGTATATACCTATATTTTTTTAAATGCCTGTCTTAGCTTAAGTAGAAGGAGTTCTCTTCTTTATTTATTCAGCTGTATGTCTTTGAGATATTAGTGACAAGTCCTAGGTGGAAGCAGAGCCATCCTTTACCTTAGAATCATTTGAAATGAATTTCATTTTGGCGAAAATCAGCATGAAATCCTTCACATTCCATGGATGAGCTAAAATGAAAAATGCAAAAAGCCAACAAACAGCCTTATAGCAGCCAGCACCCAACACCACCGGTAATCAGGGAAATCAAGAAAATCCTTATTAAAAACGCCTAGCGCTCTTTACTACCTACATACCATTTTGTGCTCTTGACTGGCTTTCTGTGTTGGAATTCTAATGAAGCACCTGTTATTTATAACCCGAAACAATTCCCCTTTATCCCATAGTATTAGTGCTGCTCCTTTGGTTGATTTAGGTTGATGTGTAAAGCAGTAAGCACCTCAAGCTGGATAGTGAAGTGCAAAATCACGGCAAAGCAAATGAAAATGAAAATTAAGAAATAATGAAGATGAATACTTTGCACGAAGCAAACTTTAAATGAATTTCAATGAACTTGACTGCCCAAGTGATTGAATTATGATGAGTTGGGTTTTGGGTACAAGAGTGGGTTATTATCAGAGTGAAATTTCATAAAATGAAGACCTATCTGTTTTCTGTTGAAAAAGTCGATAAACCTTCTTTGAGTAGATTGATTCGTTGTGTGTGGGCATAAATATCATATTGAAAATGATGTTTAACGATGGTGGAAGACTTTTAAGGAATGATTAAGGACTTGAGATATTTTTTCTTACTACGGTGATTGAAGGGCAAAAGTTTTGAAGTGTTAATTAAACAGGGGTTGGAATATTTGAATTGAAAATTGATTTATTCTTTTCACTTGAATAAAAAGTCAAGGTATGATTTACACATTTTCAGGATGATATCGCTTGAGAACCGCATTCTATTGGATATATGGATTCAATTAAATAAAAATAAAATAAATAGGGTGGCGCAACAGAGCGAAGAGCCCCTGGGTCTTGCGCATTTCTCACAACCATGCCTTATGAGGGAATGGAGGGGACCTACAATTTTTCGCCGGTTCCGAACGGCTAATTGAGAATGTGCTTTTCATGGCAATGAATTTACTAACGGAGGACTTGCCAATTCCTCGCGAAAGGCGATACCCGTGGAAAAACATTTTTGCTTTTTTGCCTCTGCTGGGATTCGAACCTCGAACCTCTGGGTTAGCAGGTGGACATGCTAACCATTACGCCACGGGTACCACAGAGCTAGGAGCCCCTAGGCCCAGCGCATTTCTCACAACCATGCCTTGTGAGGGAATGAAGGGGACCTTCAATTTTCTGCCGGTCCCGAACGGCTTTTTGAGAAAGCGCTTTTCATGGCAATGAATTTACTAACGGAGGACTTGCCAATTCCTTGCGAAAGGCGATACCCGCGGAATCTACTAGGAATCGAACCTCGAACCTCTGGACTAGCAGGTGGACATTCTAACCATCACGCCACGGGTACCACGGGGGTTGTCGATGACAAATGGATAAAAAAATGTGTAACAGGAAGCAATAGAGATGCAGCCAATCTACCACTACTGAAGGGACTCAAAGTTATTTATTTAGAATTGGATTAAAAACCCAATTTTTTTCAATTACAAAATCCGCCCATTTCAGACGAACCGTAGAAAGCAGAATAAATGAAAATAACCGGAAGAATGAAACGCTAATAGTTCTCTCCCAAAAGAACACGAGGGTCACGTGTCTCATAATTTTGAGAATTCGCAATGGCAAAGATAAACCGAAAATATTGATCAAAACCAAAAAGCTAAACCACTTTACCTATATACAATCTCTATTTTCCTGCTATTTTTCTTTCTTCCTTCAAATTTCTATTTCTACCGCCCAGAATTTCCTCTGCTTTTCAATCTTGCGCCTCTCAATTTTTCTAAAAATCTCTAAACTCTTTTTTACCAATTAAAGATTTCATTTTCGTCTCTTTGGCAAAATCGAAGAACCACTTGTAGCTTTAAGGACAGCCAAGAAGTGATCGACCTTGCCCCTCTAAGCTTTCTCGACCCTCAAGTTCATCCACACGTTCATACAATCAGCTAATTGTGTCTCCAGGTTTTCTGTCAGGGTACTCTAGCACATGACGCCTCATAGCTGACAAACATCTCTGTTGTCGAATCCCATCAGTGAAACCTTTCACACACACAATTTTCCAATCGTACTGAACTGGAAAAGTTGTTGGGGGCATGTTCCAAAACTTATCAAACTCTAAAGTCGAGATAAGGTTAGATAAGGCCAATGAGTATGTACGTACACACAGTTCCTGACACAGCTAGACCACAAGGGTCCATTGTGATACCACAGAGTTCAGCAAGTTAATCGCCTACTAGTCTCAAAAAACTCGATTTGAGACTAACGATTTGTTCACCTATTAATCTGTCATACGTTGTTAATCACCTGCTAGTCGAACCACGCGTAACTTTTATTGCATTTTGAAAGACTATTAGGATCAATGTAAGCTAACTCGCTAGTATCTTCGAAGAAGAATTCACCAAGAAGAGTTTTTGCGATGAGTAGTGCAGGGTATGAGCAAAGAAGTTGTTATACGGTTTCTTTCTCTTCCTCTTTCATGCAGCTTCTGCAGAAATCATTGGAATTTACACCAGACAATCACTCTGCTTTTGAGTATCGGTCTTATTACCGAAGTAAACATCCAATGGGTGAGAATGGGGTTTCTCCCTCCAAAGGTTTTGTTTAGTGCTGTTTGTATCAGTTGCAGTGGCAATTGCTGCATGATCGGCATAGGCTATGGTCTTGAAACCTTTGTTTTATAGGTCAATTAGCAATTTGTTAACGACCATGTTCCACAGGATAGGAGATAGAACTCCTCCCTGCGGGGTTCCTTTACTGGCCGTTTTGATTATTTTGTAGCTTCTTACTAATGAATCTGCTGCTAAGCATTTTTAGTGTCATGTTCTTGATACTTTCTATGTGCAGTTCATCAAGAGCATTAGTGATTGTTGACATTGTTAAATGCACCCTCTATGTCTAGGAATGCGACAAGAGCGTTATTCTTTGCAGGGATTTTTCAATGGCGCAGACCAGAGAGTGGAGTGCAGTTCCCACTGATATATGTAGTATGTACCTTTTGTATAGGCATGTTGTGCCGTTGAGATCAGACTAGGATAAATTCCCTGTCTTGTGTATGTCAACCGTTCTTTCCAGCGTTTTAAGGAGGAAGGATGATAGACTAATAGGTCTTAAATTTTTTGAATTTACATGAGAGCTTTTACCGGCTTTGGGTATAAAGACGACCCTAGCTTCACTCCAGGCCTTAGGGATCTAGGCGTAACTGATATAACCTTTCATGATCATCTCTAAGTTATAGATGAAAATATCTGAATCCTGCTGCAGGATCGCAGGAGTCATTCCGTTGAGTAGAGATCAGACTATTCCCACAAAATATCACGACAAAAATTCAAGTTTCTGAAAGTTGAAAATAATACATCTGGGCATTTTCGCAGTTACTCTACTACATATTCTACTGAGTCGGGTTAAGGATAAAATTTATAACTTTTAAAAATTGAATAAGGGTGGAAAAGCTGCCAAAACCAAAATTAACTATTTTACCCCATTCGGTGAATCTTTGCTTGCCAGTGACTCTTGAAAGATGATACGTGCTTGGCTTCCAAATTGTTGACATACTATCGGTATGTGACATACTTCACAGTTCCCACAAAAAATTGCAGCTCAGTTGACATCGCCTGGCTTATAACACGATTTGGCAATTTAAAGTGCAAGAGGTTGATTGAGACACAGGCTTTGTGTCATGGAGGTTGGCTAAGTCCATGCCATCAATTTCATTAGTTCGCTAATATTATCTGCCTACTGATAAGTGTAGAAACGTATGTTGTTGTGTTTAGTCGCCCACTTTTGGCTACAGCAGCCCAATTCTGTCTGTGTACGTTCTACACATGCTTGAGGAGTACTATAAAAGCATTACATATGCTTAGAGCAAGGCGCTCTGGGTGCTTCATTTCGACCAAAACTTCTTGCAAGAAACACTTTGTTTGGGCACACAACACTTCTGAACTTTATTCAGGCCTAGGACAACTCTTTTCATTCTGCGAAGGTTAGGTAGGTAAATGATTTTTCAAAAATTCGAACGGAAACTAGTTGTCAGTGGCAAAATAAGATATAATTAAAAAAAAAAAAATCTATTAGAAGGGCCACTCCTTACTCAATTTAACATTTTTTAAAGAAAAAGTAAAGGTTCTCTTTTTGCTTTAAATCCTCTCCAGAAATTTTGCAATTGCTTTACTTTTTTCCAAACTTGATTCAAAATTAAGTTACTGACGTTCGAACTATGGTGTTGCCCCTTAAAAACCCATAGCAGCAATTGTCCTCTCTTTTAGCAAGTTTGTTGCAGACTGTCCTTCATACTTCGTACTTGATCCTAACATTTATCACATCTTCGCCTGGAGCTCTTCACAACGCGTCCTATACCATACCTCATTGGCAGTCAACACGTCTGTTTAAACCGTCTAGAAACAAAAAACTACTCTTTTGGGATAAGCTTTAAAGTAGATTGTGAAAATATAGCCAAATTGCATTTTTTCCCCTCTTGTTCACATCTGATTTTTTGTTGTTGTAAAGCATTCAAACAAAAAGCTCTTTCGATTCATTGCTTATGTTGAAATTCGTGTTTGCGTCCTTTTTTCATGGATGAATGATCAAGTCGTCCTCCTTTTGCACCTTTCCGAAAAACAAGCGTTTTCTTGGAATCACCTGAGCGGAAAGATTAATTGAAAAATTGAAGCAAACGCTCTAAAATGTCTGACTGTTTAAAGAGTTCTGAACTGCTGAAATGAAATCAAAAAAACTACCTATTTTTAAAACTTTCTTCAAACTACTTGAGTTGCTTTGTTTTGATTCAATGACATTGTAATTACTCCAGTAGAACTTGCCATTTACTCACGAAAGATCATACCTACTGGTGGAAAAACAATTGGAAGCTTCTGGGGTTCGAACCTCGACCTGCTATGTAACAGTCAACCATGCTAACCATTAAATCAATGGCACACCACACAAAATCACTACTAAGATAACTCGACATAGGCTTTAGGCATTCACTGTTGGTGAGGTTTGAATATATGTCCCTCAAAATTGAAAAAAAAACACATTAAAACAAAAAATTCCCATGAGCACGAACAGACAGCATAAAATAGTATTCGAGGGCAAGTTGAAAAACCTTCCACTAAAGTTCTGACTTTTCACAACACAAACAACCAACTACTTTGTGAATTTTTCAATACTCCCAGCTTTTCAATTTTAACTTCTCAGCTTTGGCAGAATACATACATCCAAGAGTTCCAAGACCCAACAGTGAAAAGGACATCACATCAACAAGGATTATATCATCATGGCCAATGCACCTTTACTTTCATGGCTCTCCAGTGACAAAAATACAGAGACAAACAAATAAAAATGAGCTGAACATTTTTATAAATAAAAAAAATATACCTACCTACATACAGGTACCATTTTCAGGATCAACTGTACTCACCAGGGACAGCATGCTGCCTTCCACCATTTATTGTTTTTTTTCGTTTTTTTTTAAACTGTTCTCTACCCACACACACAGGCCATGAAGGTTCAGGGCGATAAATAAACTCCTTTTTTTTTTGTTTTGCTTTGCAAACAACTTTGTAGAGAGTACACGAAATAAAATGAGCCCCAATAGCCCTCCTCGTTCCTGGATATAACTTATGCTAAATACCTGACATAACATGACATAACAGACCCACAACTAGGTCGTTAAATAAATAAACCGCCTCTGACATCAGAAAATGAATAAAAAAAAAATGATAAAGAAAAGCTTGCTGGCTCAACCGCACATTTGCTTTTAATCCGAATCCATTTTGAAAATTGTCAAAAAGAAATTCATCTTCACCAGGTCAGGACCCTGCAAAGGACTTTGACTCATTTTTGCCAACCCTACAACCACAACCCCCTCCTACCGACAAAGTGTAAGCCAGAACCAACTCATGTATGCCATATCTTATTCATGACCTTGAATATAAAAAATTAAAAAAAAAAAAATTGTCCCTTCGGCTTATCCTTTGTACGTACAACATCCAATCCAACTCAGCGGTGAGATTTACACTGTCTGGCTCGGGTACGAGTTATATTTCTTCGCTCTAATTTGCATAAAAAAAATTCCTCAAATGATTTCAATATGCGAGGCAAGCAATAAAAGTCTTGCAGGGAATCTTTTATTGCCCGCTAACAACAAAACAGGAAAATGCGTAATAAAAGTCCTTTTTATAGGCCAAAAAGAAAGAAATCATCTTAAAAGAAAAGAAAACGTATACAAAAAATATAAAAAAATATTTTAATCCACAAAAACGAAAGTGAGAAGATGTGGATTGCTTTCCTAGACCAAAAACAACACTCTCAGTTTCCTGGTCGTATAAGCCATTGAATTTTTCAATCACATTTTGAAGGAGCTGCCACGCGGATATAAAAGAAATTACAAAACTGCGAAGTAAAAACAATATTCAAGCCGCTAAAACATTCTTTCAAGAGGAAAAAATAAAACCAAAGTGACACCACAATGAAAGGTGATTGGGCGGGGGTATCTTCATCTAAAAAAAAAACGCCTCCTACATAATTTTTAAACAAACAAGAATGTGTTGTTGTTGAAGATACCAGCCAGCGCATACAATTCGACAAGTCAGGGGAACTTTTTTTTTGTTTCGAAGAAAACATGTTTTGAAAATCAATACACAGATGGCGGCGGTGAAAGTTCTTTATCCTCAGCACCAAAGCATGGCATAGCAATTCTGCGTATCGTCTGTCTTGAGGAATTTCAATTTTTATTAAAGCCGTGAAGCCCTTCAAAGTGTGCGGGTACGAAACAAGTGGTTTTGAATTAAAGTAGGTACATATAGGAACCTACCACCTACAACGCGTATACCATCTTCATAATTTGATTACTCTCTTTTTTTGCGGACTTGTTTTCGACAAAAAATGTCTGAAGAATTGAGACTGATTTCACCTGTCTGTTGAAATTTGAAGTGAAATTTTAATGAGTTTTTGATTAAAATCCTGGAAATGATTTTCGGAAAATAAAAATTTGCTGAATGTTGAATGATGTTGTGAGGGATGTAGGGATTCGGATATGATAAAAGAGATAATTTCAGAGTGCAGCTGTGTCATGGACCATGGAGACGTAGAAGGAGTTTTAAATGACTATGCTGTTTTAGGGCTGCTTATACTTGTATTGGATTCTGGAAATCATGTTGTTATTTTCAATTTTACGGTAAATGTCACATTACCAATGATGAAGAAAAGAGAACCTTTTTTACAAGTTTTGTTTCAGTTGATTTTGTGTAGAGTTAACAACGTTGGGCGTGTTTAGATTGAAGATTGTTGGTTTACTTGCTACGCATATTTTTGCTGGAAATCAGATGATGTATAAGACGATGCCTTAGAATGCACTGTATATGGAAATTGATTACATTCCAAAAGTTTGGAACAAGAAAAAACATGTATAACTAGGGTTTTTCTTAATTTTTTTTTTTACTGTGCCTGGGCTTTAAGATCTAAATATTCAACATTTTTATTCAATTAAAGAATATGAGAGAGAGAGATATCACGAATCAAAAAAAACTATACGTTTCAGTATAATCCTACATATCATAAGCAGAAATGAAAAAAAAACACGCCCTTGGTACTCATTTAACTACTCAGCTAACAACTATGGTAACCGATTTAAGAGGTTTGCGCCTATGAGAAGTTAAAAATAAGGTGTGTTTTTTGGGAAAGCTCTCCTATACTTAGCATTACTTTAGATGCATAGCAAAAACAACATCCCAGGCAACTGACGACGTCGGGGATAAAAAGATGAGTAGAATCTTGACTTCGATAGATTTTGAACGTTCATTCGAGTACTGAAGGAGTTTTTCGATGTCTTATTTTTAAATGACTGCGAATTTAGTATCTCGAACAACAGGAAAAATGTGGCGTTCACAATCACAAGTATTAACAAAATAGAAATTGTATACCCACTTTTACATACAGAGATTTAGTTGCCTAAGGGTCATTCCACTGTGACGGGTGGGACATTTATACTCATTTTTTGCCTACACTTTGCTGTACTTCTGACATTTTCGCATACCATGTCCATCGAAAAAGGTATGAAAATATCATTATTATTATGATGGTATGAAAAGTGTGACGGGTGGGACATCAAATTACTGCGAGTTGACTTACACCATTCGCAATAGGCAAGAAACTATGAAACTTTTGTTAAAGAACCTAATTTGATATGGTTCCTGATATTGTACAGATTGAGTATTTGAATAGATTACACAAATATGTATCTCGAAAAAAAATATGCTTCTCGATGCTTGTGACGGTTGGGACAATCATTCAATCAATTCTTAAATGAATTGTTTGAATGTAGATTAAGTAATCATTTCATTTAATTATAAATTAAGTTGCTTTTTTTATGCGTACGGTGTCGGTTTCGCTGGAATGACCCCTAAGATCTATGATGTAGAGATTTATTGATTTCGATGATTTGATTTGTAGGATTAAAAATATAATTACAACATAACGTAATTCTTCTTTTCATTTTCGGCGTTACAAGTAGTGATCTTGAAGCGATCACAACTCTCCCACTTTTCTGCTTCACACTAGTGATCCGCCTGTGGGGTACGCCGCGTTGACCTCAGAAAGCGTCGGCAAGCCTCCCGGTTTTGGATTGTTCCATGTCTGAGGCCAACCAAATGCTGCTGTTTTTGTATTTGCTTGTACCAGGAGTGTTTTGGCCTGCCTTTTCTTTTTCGTCGCGAATTTGTTGAAACGTTGTACGATATTGCCTTTTTGACGGGGTTCTGCGGATCTCTCCTTTGAACATGACAATACCAACTGAGCCGGTCGTGCTGAATTTTGTCCAAGATGGTACTTTTGACATGAAGGCTTCCACGGATCTTAGTACTTCTAATTCGATCAAGCTTTGTTACTCCTGCTGTCATCCGAAGCATCTTCATTTCGGCTGCCGTCAATTTGCTCTCATATTTTTTGTACATTGTCCAACATTGTGAACCGTATGTCAGAGCTGGACGGACAACTGCTGTGTAGAGTCTTCCCTTCAGCTTAGGGGGCATTTTTCGATCACAGAAGATAGCGGAGTTTCCTTGCCACTTCATCCACCCTACGCTTACTCGATGATTGATGTCGTCATCACAAGATGCTTCACTATTGATCAACATAACGTAATAAAAATGATAAAAGCTCTGTTAAACGGTTGGCAAAATCTTTTGCATAGTTCTTTTCACATTTTTCAGTGAATGTTGACATTTTTTCCAATGGTGTTTGTAATGTCGTCTTTAAAATCTGTTTTATTTATTGGCAATTGCTTCCATTTTGTATCTGAGTGTGAGAATAGCAGCTTTATCTTTGTTACACATTGAAAAAATGAATTGAAGCGTTAGTTGATTCTTGGGCAGGTATAGGTATGCACCTATGCGCTTAGATATGTCCAGTTTTTTAAAATGTATTAAGCTTTTAAACTTCTTAGTGATGTGTTTTGGCGAAATACAGCGGCATTCAGATGTTGCAACTTATAGTAGATACACGTCCATTGTGCTAACTACACCTTCACGCGGTAACTAATTGGAACTGGAATGCTCCACCCGGAGATGACCTGCTACACTAGCAAGTGCGAGTGTTGACAAAGGAATGCGGAAGAAAAGAACTAAGATCAACACTATAATGCTCAACGAGTAATGGTTGACTGCACGAAACTTAGTGATAAACCAGAGCACTTTGGAAATGTCTCAGCGGATGATTTTGAGTTAGAGAATCAACGGTGGGCTCAGCAGTCAAAAAAGTAGAAATCGCTGAATGAGGTACTCTGACTAATTTTGTTTAAGGGTCTTTCAAGGTATTTCAATAATAGGATAGGATATTGAAGTAGAGCTGGAGACGGATGAGCTCCTGGCGTGCCAGACGGCAGCTCTCACACCCCTGCAGCAGGGTACTGAAACCGGACTTTTTGGTTATTTATGTCCAAGGAGATCGCAAAAGCACCTAAATAGAAAAATGAATAGTAAAATAATGAACAGATTTCAACGTTGACGACACAGTCAAGGAAAACAGGACAAAGACCTCCAGATCTGCTCGTTGAACGCAGCATCCTTTGGAGAATTAGGGAAAGCTGCAAGTCAGAAATAAACTCCATCCAAGAAGTGCTATGAAATAGGCCGTGCATAAAGAAGATGAAAAACTGCGACATCTACTATGGCGGCTGTTACAAACAACAGAAACAACGCTTATATGGGTGATTTTTTGTCGATAAAGGTATAGACTAAGGGATATGGTTATCAGCCCAAATCCAGTAAACGGGCATATAGTGACAGGGCTAGCCAAATATGCGTCACACCCCCACAGAAGAGAAAGGCAACAATTCCAAAGATTGTTTCTACGAGCTCCTCGAAGAAACATATGAGCAGTGCCTTAGACAGGACGTTAAAATCGTTCTTGGTGATTTTTTCGCATAACTAGGGAAATACAATCGGTAAGCATAGTCTGCATGACAAATCCTCCGAAAACGGACTCAGGACAATCGATTTAGCTGTGGGGCTATATGTTGTTGTTAGTAGTACACGTATCTCAATATTCATAAAGGTCAACCAAATTGACCATGTTGCGATCGACGCAAGGCACTCTTCCAGTGTGATAGGGACTAACATTGACATTGAGTTTCGGGGGGCTCAAGAAAATAAAACTAATGAAATTGCATGAAATAAATAACCATTAGGTATATATTATATATGAAAAAAAGAAGGTACATTTGATTACATATGCATTATACAGGGTTTCCCGTAATTCGTGTTACATACTTTGGGATATGATTCTTGGTTATATTCTAAGAAAAAAATTGTCTACAGTAAAGTCCGTTTCTCAACTTTGACATCATTTTTTGACAATTTAAGAAAAGGTTAACTTTGGTGAACTGTGTTAAATTCGATATATCTGTCAATACTGATGAGATAGACCTAATCTTGGACTTTATTTTTTTGTAGAAATAACAACGTTAAGGACTGTATTTAAATTGTATTTAATCTGTGTCCAAATTTTCTTCCCCAAGCAAAGTTCTGACTTTGAGGTCATTTTTTCAGAAAATGCTTGATAAACATAGAGTTTCTTTATTTTTCACAGCTGAACAAAACAATAATAAAAAAAATCATGAATAAAAGAATTCAAAAACCCACACATTTTATGATACACTTAAGAAAAAAAAATAAAAAAAAAAATAAAGCGAATAAAATTAAAAAAAAACAAAAATTTGCTTTGGGGTTTGTTTGAATAAAACAAAAATATTGGCACTTTTAGTAGTTTTTTATGTATTTTATACAAATAAGTGCTCTCCATTGTTTTAAATGCATGCCAGAGCCCGTTTATAAACCATTGATTAGTTTGACACACAGCGTTAAAGATTCCGCACATTTTAGTCGGCAATAGTCGAGCACATTCTAGACAATCCAGATGAGTTCACTTTGACCAAGCTAAAATTTTAGCTCACAAGCCTCACTATATCCCTCGGTTCATACGCGAAGCGATTGAAATCAAACGCCATCAAAATTTCAATCGTGATGCCAGCATAAAAATTGTGGCGTACATGGGAACCAGTCATCAACATCGCACCGCCTATCAAGATAGCCATAAAAACATCCAGCGATATAGTGAGCACTGTTTGCTCCTAATCTTCTTCCCAGCAACAACAACAGCTTCAAATAATCGAATCGGCTAATCCGAAATCTTAAATTTCAATATGTCAAGAAGCAATCGTCTTTCTGTCATCAGTTATCTCTCATCTGTCATCTGTCATCTGTCATCTGTCATCTGTCATCCGTCATAAATATCCTTTCTCTCTTCCGTAGAGCTTCTTTAGCGTGTTAGCAGTGGGATTTTCATTCGGCTTTAACAGACCTGAAATGCATACGTACAAAGATTTTTAATGTAAAAGCATTTTGGTAAGGAATTTTGTTCCAAAAAATAGTTTGAATCGCTCTTAAGGGAGCAATGCTTTTACATGTGAAAAAAGCAATTTTAACCACTCGTTAATAGTTCCCACTCAATTATTTTTTCTCAAAACTATTCTCACAATACAAATCACCTTTTTTTTTTTTTTTAAACTACTCCTTCACAAAAATGATGAACGCTTTGTTTAATTTAATAACTTCAACCTCTTAATTATGAGTGTTGAAATATGATCCAACAAATGTCATGTTAAATCCCATAACTCAAAAGCTTTACTAACTTACCTCACACTATAAAGCCCTCGAGTCCGAGCGGCTTCTCCTTATCAAAACACAAACACACAGCAAGGATATCTTTTATAATTAAATTGGTCACAAACGATGAACAAGAATCCACTTCAACCCATTTACTAAATTACATGCAAAATGCATTCATCAAATAAAGTATCCACTTTGATAGTTTCCTCCTCGAAGCTAGAGACCACCAGACCTCCATACCTACTTCTGAACGCGCAAGATGATGAGCTGGATCAGCAGATGGAAGAGAGCGGGCCCCAGAAATGTGAGAAATACCACATTAATTTCCCATATATACGCCACAAGGATTCACGCTCAAAAAAGCATCCTATGGATGGGGAGTTACTATACGAAGAGTCATGTATTACTGTGTAGTGTATATCATGTAAGTTAGAGGCTCCTTCGGCGACGAAGAAGAAAAAAAAAGGCGAAAAGGTTGGCCCATGACAAGATGGTTAGTAATGACGATGGCGATGATAATGATGGTGATGTGCCTCTTTTGCTTCCACTGGTGGTTTTGGTGTAAAATATGTCACACATTTGCAATTTGCATGCAAGCATGCACGACTACACACACTCGCATGCTTAGAGAAAATGATTATCCTTGCGGAAATATGAACGGTACGTATTTTGCGCAGCAATGCGACCTCGTGAGTCGTGATGATGCTAAAAATAAATGGAAAACTAGAAAGCACCATCGAGGGAATCGAGGGAAGAGTGTGTAACTGAAATACAAAAAGGCGAAAGGCGACGAACACAAGACTAACGTGGGAGAATGAGCTGTCTTCGTCACCCTATCGTCACAAGTGAACTCTGCCAGCAAAATGTCAAAAACTATATAATAATAATTTATTTATTTTTACTCTTCGTCACCCACGCAAAGTGGGTATGGATGAAATGTGATTTTACTGTCGGGTAGCGCGGTGTTTATGTTTCGAGTGTTGAGTGCTGAGAGCTCAGAGCGAAGTCTGTACAAGAAATGAACATGTGACACAAAGTGATGTTTTCAGAGGGCCTTTCATTGTAGATTTTCGAGAAATGCTGTAAATGAAAGCATTTAGCACCGTCATTCACTTTACAGAGACTGGTTTTGAAAGGGTTTAGAAACTTGACTGAGTTGAAGAATGATGTTTCGGGTTGGTTGTCTTGCTTTCGACAAAACATTTTTGAAGGTCGCGGGCAGCTGTCAAGAGTGATTTCAATGTGTCACAAAAGGATATTCGTGACTTGAAATGTAAGAAACATTCTGCCTTCTACGATTTTTAATAATTTGCAATAGCAACTTAACTTCTAAATGAATTCCAACGAGGAAGTCCCTATCAATGCAATCGCATCACATACATTAACAATAATCTTTCAGCACAATTATCAGAATACGTAACGTAATACGTAATATCGTTGTACCGAAATTAAATCAATTTCATCATGTAGCTATTGTCACCTCTTTCACCTCACAACCATCTTCCATTGAAAACAGAGCTTTCGCAAATACAATCAGAGCTCTTAGAACAACATTTGCCCACCTCAACAGTCAATATCACTTTTATACAGATAGTCTTGCTTTATCCACACCTAATTGTTTTTGCCATGAAAACAACCTTTTCCTTAAGAGCCCCATCAAACCCGAAGAGCAAGAGCAAGAGCTCTTCACTGGGTAGGTACTCTGTATACTCCCTTTTCAAAACAGCCCTCGATTTGGGTGTGCAAACGTATCGCATTTCAACATGAAGAAAGGAAATTACCGCTAAGCAATTATCAGGTATGTATTGTCATGGCTTGATTATTTTCCGATTACACCTTTATATCGGTTACAGGTAAACAAAAACAAAAATCCTGCAACTTATTCTCATCGTTGAGTGTCATTTGAAACAGGTTCAATAAGTATTTGTTTTGTCAATACGGTTCATTTGGGAGGTTTTTAGCCGGAAAGACAAACAAATCGAACAAATATGTCGTCTAACGGCCATTATGTTGGACGGGTAGGCTTGTGGTTGATATGAGTCGCATTAGTTGTTCTAGAGTGGTGTTTTGCCATATGTGAGAGCCAAAATACTGTACAACACACACATATACAATTTAGGTTTATCAGGGCATGTTGGAGTTGTTAATGGCAAGCGATTACTATACTTATCGACTGATATTGCAATCGACAGTTTTGATGTCGATATAAATGCATTGGTCGTGTTTACCGCTCGTAAGCAAACACACACGGCCGCGCTGGGTTGTTGCTTCCGCAAAATCGACGGGCATAATGTGTACAATTGCTCAGTTGTGCGAAGAGCCGCTTGGAATTAGATAAACATTTTAACTACTCTAACCAAACTTCAACAAGTAGTTTTGCATGAGAATGTTAATGTGACTAACGGAAAATGAAATTGGAGATAAAAATAAACTATAGTAGGAGTGGAACCAGTAGCCGGCCCCTGAAGACAATTTCGTCACAAAATGTTCTCGAAAATCTATAATTCTTAACCGATTTGGTCCATTTTTTTAACTTACAGCTCCTTAAGGTTTTGCTTATCCATACTTAACCACTAAAAGCTAGTTAACTAATATTAACCAGATTTTAATTAAAATTTTCTGAAAAAAAAAAATTTGTTCCAGTAGCCGGCCCCTTTGTTTCCTTTGCTTCTATATTCGTCGTCAGCCACCCCATTGAAAAGAGCTATAAATTAACTCAACAATTCAAAACATATTTATTTTTATAAAAACAAAAACATTTCATAAAAATTCAACAAAAGGCTTATTTCTTAAGATTATTGGCATAGAAAAAAAATCAACTTTGTTTGGAAACACTTAACAATTAGAAAAAAATTAATTAAATTCATTAAAAATATCATCTTAAACTAAATATCACATGCTGGACAGACGAATTGGCTTGTTAGAGCATCGTTGGACGAAATGTGTGTCAGGTCTGTATGCATATGGACATCTTCCTCAAACATTGGACATTTCGGGATTTTTTCTTTTTGTATTCCGTTTTCTCTTTTCGTCTCTTTTGCTCAAGCGCTCCGGTCACCCTTGCCGAAATAAGGCAACATTAAAAAAGTGTGTTTTCCGGTCCCCTCAATTAAAACAACAATGCGCATTTTCTTACACTTTTGTCAGTTTGGTTTTGTTAAAATACTAAACATTTTATAGAAAAACCATATATAAAAGCACTAACCTCAAAAATTATGACACAAAATCTAAACTCCCGAACGATATCCTTACTTACTTACTTAGGTGGGCATTACAGTTCGGGGTGAACCTGGGGCTCAACCAACATCCTTCTATAGCGACTTCGATTTCGGGCGAGCTCTCTCCAGTTTCGCACTCCAAGTCGGTTGAGGTCTTCATCCACTTGATTGCGCCACCTAAGACGAGGTCTTCCCCTTCCGCGATTTCCCTGCTATGTGCATTCGAACACCCGACGAGCCGGAGCGTTTGGGTCCATCCGCTCAACATGGCCCAACCATCGTAGCCTCGCGATGCGTACTCTTCTGGCTATGCCCATGTCGCGGTACACCTCATACAGCTCGTTGTTGTATCTTCTTCTTCACACATTGCCTTCGCATACGGGACCAAAGATCATTCGGAGAATTTTTCTTTCGAAACGACCAAGGGTTTCCTCATCCGCTTTCGTTAAGGTCCATGCTTCCGCGCTGTAAAGCAGGACTGGGATGATTTAGGTCTTATACAAGGTTACCTTGGTTTTTCTGGAGAGGGTTTTGTTTCTCAATTGCCTTCTTAACCCAAAGAAGCAACGGTTGACAAGAGTTATTCTCCGTTTGATCTCCGCACTGATGTTGTTGTCCGTGTCTACAGCGGATCCTAGGTAGACGAAGTCCTGTACTATCTCGAAGTTATGTCTGTCTATTGTGACGTTTTGTCCAATTCGTCGATGTTCAGTGTCCTTATTTGATGACAGCATATACTTTGTTTTGCCCTCATTAACCATCAAACCCATTTTTGCCGCTTCTGTTTCAATACTCGCAAAAGCACCTATGACATCACGCTTTTTTCTTCCCATTACGTCAATATCGTCTGCATATGCGAGTAATTGCACAGACTTTTGAAAGATTGTTCCTCTGGTGTTGACGTTTGAGTTTCTTACAATCTGTTCAAGTATGATGTTGAAGAAATCGCATGACAGTTTATCGCCTTGCCTAAAACCTTTTTCGACATTAAAGGTCTCGGTGAGTTCTTTACCGACCTTGACGGAGCAGCGTGAATTCTCCAAAGTCATCCTGCATAGTCGTACGAGTTTTGCAGGGATGCCGAAACTAGACATGGCTCTGTACAGCTCGTCTTTGTAGATACTGTCATACGCGGCCTTGAAATCGATAAAGAGATGGTGAATATCGATATTATGTTCTCGGGTTTTTTCCAAGATCTGCCGTAATGTGAAAATTTGGTCTATTGTGGACTTCTCTGGTCTAAAACCACATTGATAAGGACCAATCAAGTTGTTGACGTGGGGTTTCAGACGTTCACATATTACAGCAGACAAGATCTTATAAGCGACGTTAAGGAGGCTTATCCCTCTATAATTGGTGCAGTTGTGAGGGTCTCCTTTCTTTAGGATCGGGCATACGATACTGAGGTTCCATTCATCCGGCATGCTTTCTTTCGACCATATCATGAAGATCAGCTGGTGCATGCTCCTTTCCAACTGATCTCCAGCTGCCTTGAAAAGTTCGGCATCAAGGCCATCTGCACCTGCAGTCTTATTTGATTTAAGTTTGCACATAGCAAGCTTAACTTCTTCTAGGTCGGGAGGACGGCATTCTTGATCATCGTCCAGGCTGAATGGGGCAGTCTGCCTGACAGCGGAATTTGTGTCCTCATCGCCGTTAAGCAGTCTGCAGAAATGATCTTTCCAGATCCTCAGTAGCGACTGTGACTCTATAACTATGTTTCCCTGCTGGTCTTTACAGACTTGAGTTCGGGGTTTGCCACCCTGGCAGGATCTTTTTACCTTTTGGTAAAACTTCCGAATCTCGTTCCTGTCATGGCACCTCTCTATTTCCTCAAACGAGCGCTTCTCATGCTGCTTCTTTTTCTTTTTGAGAAGTCGGTGTTCTTCCCTTCTTCTCTCCTTGTAAATCTCGTTATACCGATCATAAGCAGCCCTCATTCGTGTTTGCAAAAGCATTTGTTGTGCTCTTCGCTTGGCTGCAATTGCCTGCCTACATTCTTCATCGAACCATGGGTTTCGTTTTGGTGGCCGAGTGAAACCCAGAACCTCAGAGGCAGCGGTTCTGATGGCTTCTTGGCATTGCTGCCACTGGTCTTCAATGTTTAATGCTGGCGGCATGGGATTCAAGGATAGTTGAAGGGACACTCGATTGGAAAAGGCATTGGCAATCTCTTGCGATTGTAGCTTCCCGACGTCATATCTCTTCACAGCGTTAGTTCGTGCTGGTCGTGAACAAGATATCCTTATTCGTACCTTGGCTACAACAAGGTACGATATCCACTAACAAATATTACTATAAATCTGCGTAAATCACCGTCCTCTACGAAGTCGTGACAAAACTGAGTCAATAACTAGAAAATTAAGGTGCAGCTGCGCACAAAATTTTTTCTGGATGTAAAGAAAAGGACGACAAATCGTTTGAAAACAAATTAAGAAGGATTGCAGAGTGCAGTTTCCTTAATATAGAAGATTTTCTTACAAGTGGCCGGCTACTGGCGCAGGCCGGAATTAGAATACACTTTCTACGACATAAATTCAACGGTGAAATGCTTAACGACAAGTTTTTGTTCTACATACCAACTATACCTAGTATTTTGACATCACTGTTCACCATCTCCTCAAAGCAAGTGTTGGACTTTTTTTTTTTTTTTTTGACTATAGGTTTATTCTCTGACAACCGCTATTTTCTCAATGGAAGTTGTGGTAAGAGCTCCCCTATACATGTGTTCTTTTAACTTCAAAGCAAGTTATTTTTGTAAAATTAAGTAAAATGATTAAATTGGTCAATTTCGGTGGGTGCGACTTTTCGAAAAATTCACTCTTTGGGCTGACGCAGCACTCACTGACCTTGTTGAAGCGTGAAGCGACTCACTTCGTTACCGACAGGTGTGATACAAAATTTTTAGTAGGAAACAACTGTCAGTCGAGAAACGTGATTTAAAAAGAAACCAATAAATGGCCAAACACAAACATGTGTATTTCGTATTAGACGTGAAACTTTTTTCTTTTGCTTACTATTAAGGCTTTCTGGTGAAGGTGGCCAATTTTTTGAATGCGTCTGCTACGCAGCAACTCATTTCTTCTTCGATTTTCTTATTGATTAAAGTTTTGTATAATAATATGTGTGTTGGATTGATTCATTTTTGCCGAAAAAGTCGTTTGCTTAGTCTGAATGCATTCATTGCAAAATCCTACTATGGACCATCGCGGCGCCCTATTGTCATCTATTTTCCTGGCCTGCCACGATAGTAACATTTGCCTTTAATTGTTTTCCGGCAGAAGTATAGGTGGCTATCTGATCTGGCAATTGCATGTAAACTTAAGGATATTTCGGAGGGTTGCGTCTTAAAAACTGATTGAAATTAGAAATTTGAACTCATCAGACTTAATGATAATTGGTGACTTCAACGTAAGAACTGGTCTCTAATAAAACAACTTTGCGACGGGAAATTCTCACTCAAATTTGAACTGGAACATAAAATTAAGATATGAGATACTTGACAAAAAAAAGTTCAAAAATAATGGACATTTTGACTGTAGAAACCTAAACGGCAGTTGCGATGGTGATTCTAACGATGAGTTCACATGAAAATTTGGCAAACCATAGCTTTAAAGACACCAACTTGAATACAGTTTTAAAGATTATTACTTCTTCAAAAAATTAAGTCTAAAATTAGGTCTCTACCATTAGTATTGACAGAAATATCGAATTTAGCGCAGATCAGCCTGTTTTTAAATTTTCAAAAAGTGATGTCAAAGTTGAGAAACGGACTTTACTGTACAACAATTATTTTTTTTTTTAAGAATATGACCAAGAATCACATTTCAAAGTATGTGACACGAATTACGGAACACCCTGTATATTAAGATATCTTTCAAATCATGAAATGAGAACCTACTATTTTTAAAACAACTATGTACCTTTGAACTAGAAAAACCTACACTTTGAAAGCCAGACTGTTTATTATAAAGCTTTATTTGATCTGCATTCAAAATAAAAAAAGAAGTTGCTGTTTTTTTTTTTTTTTTGTAATTTCTTTTCATTATGTACTACATTTTTTTAATCTACTTGTTTTTTTTTTTTTTTTTTGTTGTTAATATGATTCACTTCCTGGTCCAATAACTTATTCATTTTAATTTTTAATATTTTTTTTTGCGGATATGAAAGATTTTTTAAGTCTACAACATCCCCAATGCGAGAAGACTGCACTAGACATGATATCTCTGAAAATATTCTTTTTGATTTTGTGTGATTTTGTGTTTGAAGTGTTCTAAGGGGAAACCTTGTTTGGTAACGGATTGGGATGTCTGACATCTCTTCGGCTTTCTTTTGACATCGATGACAACTATCATAATTATTGGCAAGGTTTTTTTCTGCTTTGTTGTGCAAAGATAGATATTTTTTACGTTCTGGTGTCCTGGAACAACTATTGTCTCTTAATTTTTTAAGCTATTTTCTTCTTGTCCACGAAACAGCAAAGTTACTTTGATACTTTTTTGAAGTTTTCCTGAAGTCTTTCGTGTAACATTAAAAATTGTACCTTAATGCGTATAACAGTAAGAAATGAGGTGCTTGAAAAACACTAAGTGCTAACAGTAGTAGGTGCTTCTATCCTTGAATTACTTTTGCCGCACAACACAGAACCAATTATTCCGTGTGGATACGCCTCTAGCCGCATTGTGAGATTCTTTAAATTTATGTGTTCAGAAAAACTTAGTTTTTATAAACTCTCAGATTTAACATTTAGAAAAGTGAACACTCAAATTGCCTTATGTATTTCAAAAATTTTATATACCTACAACCAACATAAGCTACAGCCTTGGTCAGAAGTATAAAACACTTAAAACTTTTATTCCAACTCAGCGCGAGAGTTCAAAACGGATGGTTTAAAACTAAACTGCAACATTCAAAGACATCCAATAAATAATAGTTCAATCAAAAAGAAGGAGAAAAGTTTGTTCAAACGGAAAGATGCAACTGGTAAGACCACTGTATAAAAAATACCAAATGTTATTGAAATTCAATATGGCGACATTAAAAAATGTTATGATTCTGCCAAATTCAATAGTTTTCATCATACATACTTTCTTTTTCAACTCAGGTCAGTTTTAAGAGGTGCCTCATAGTTTAGTTTTCGTAAATGTTCTAATTTTTTAGACCTTCGTTAAAAAGTTTCACATAAATGTTAAATTTAATATTTTTATTTCTAAATTTCTATAATTAATAATATTAATTATTGTAAATAAATAAATGTTTATCAAGTTTTTAAATCCACACCAAACATGACATTGTAACAAATTTTAACATAATTACAGACTATTAAAACCCATCCTCCATCATCAGTAAGAGCAGAAATATCAAATAAGAAGCAGGGAGAGCTGAGAGCAACAACGAAAGGGACGAAAGATGCAGTCTGAAATAACTATGAATGTTCACTTTGCTATAGATTAGCCTTCAACTAAAACATTTTCAGTTGAGACAAATGCATCGAAATCTTTATTAAGTTGGCCTCAGATGATTGTAACGCCAGAAAAGAAAGAAAAGAAGATTATTCTTTGATTACTAATAAAAAAAAAAATTCGAACCTCCTGTGACTTTGATATGGGCTTCTGAAGAAGCTGTTCTGCAGTTGAACGGGAAGATTTTCAACCTGCGATTTTTTTGGCGTAATTTTTAAGTAACATTTGCTGCAGTATTATGGCCACAACTTGAGTAATCTTAGATTTTGATGAGTCTAGAGTTCAGTAATTGTTTGCGTCCAAAAGGTTTTCATAAAAAAAATCTAACGGTGTCAGATCGCATGATCTTGGTAGCCAGTTGACATTGCTAAAATGACGGCTTTATACACGGAAAGAACTGAAAAATCGCCAATTGGGAATTTATAGTTTGTAATTTGCGAAATCCCTTTTCTTGGTAAATTGCTCCGCTTTAATTATAAATAGAGTTGGGAAATAATGATTACTTTGTGTAATTACAGGTTCAATTACAATTACATGTAATGGTGAATTGAAAATTTTCAATTACAATTACATGTAATGGTTAATTGAAATTTTTCAATTACCCATTACATGTAATGGAAAAAGTAATTAATTTTTAAAAGTAATTGAAGAAAACACACCGCTAATTACTTTTTTAGTAATTGATTACTTCAATTGTAATGCATTACATACTTTTCAATTACAAATACGTATACATAAATTTTTTTTATTCATAGTCAATGGTTATTATTAGATACCAGAAGCTGTGACAACTATCGTTCGATCAAGTTGATGTCCCACTTTATGAAGATCGTTGAGCGGGTTTTAGATAGCCGACTGCGGAAAATAATAAGGCTGTCTAATGACCAATGCGGGTTTGTCGCGGGTAAGTCAACTACAACTAAAAACACCGAGATGCCTTAGAGGATTTGCATATTGTGTTGGTTGACTTCGAAAAGGCATTCGATCGACAGCCACGAGATCTGATATGGGTGGCCCTCAGACACCGAGGAGTTCCTGAAGCCTATGTGCGAATAATTATGGACATGTACGAAGGAGCAGTTACAAAAGTGCGATGCCCAGCTGGAGTCACCGAAGAATTCCAAATAACAGTAGGTGTACATCAGGGAAGTGTCTTGAGTCCACTGCTCTTTATTGTTGTTCTGGATTATTTGCTCAAAGGAAAAGTAACGGACAATAAAGTACAACAATTATTCTTTGCTGACGATGGATCCATCATAAGCGAGGATCCTACATCCCTGCAACGAGCACTTGACGTTTGGATTGATGTTCTGGAAGGAAATGGGTACCGTATTAGCGCTAAAAAGACTGAATATCTGTGCTGCCCTTTTTCTGATCCAGACAAGCCTATTCCAGACATTTATTTGAATGGAAATGTGCTTCCCAAGTGTGAAAAGTTTAAATATCTGGGATCTATGATCAATAGTGAAGCATGTTGTGATGACGACATCAATCATCGAGTAAGAGTAGGGTGGATGAAGTGGCGAGAAAACTCCGCTATCTTCTGTGATCCGCTATCTTCTGTGATCGAAAGACTCTACACAGCAGTTGTCTGTCCAGCTCTGACATACGGTTCACAATGTTGGACAATGTACAAAAAGTATGAGAGCAAATTGACGGCAGCCGAAATGAAGATGCTTGGGATGACAGCAGGAGTAACAAAGCTTGATCGAATTAGAAGTGCTAAGATCCGTGGAAGCCTTCATGTCAAAAGAACCATCTTGGACAAAATTCAGCACGACCGGCTCAGTTGGTATTGTCATGTTCAAAGGAGAGATCCGCAGAACCCCGTCAAAAAGGCAATATCGTACAGCGTTTCAACAAATTCGCGACGAAAAAGAAAAGTCAGGCCAAAACACTCCTGGTACAAGCAAATGCAAAAACAGCAGCATTTGGTTGGCCTCAGACATGGAACAATCCAAAACCGGGAGGCTTGCCGACGATTTCTTTGGTCAACGCGGCGTACCCCACAGGCGGATCATTAGTGTGAAGCAGAAAAGTGGGAGAGTTGTGATCACTTCAAGATCACTACTCGTAACGCCGAAAAGAAGAAGAAGAAGAAGTCAATGGTTATTATTGTTTTAATCTCTATTTTGAGCAAGATAATCGCGAAATCGGACTTTATTCTCGAATTTTCAGACAGTTTTTTACTAATAACTTTGTGTTTTAATTAGTTGCCAAAAATGTTCCACCGGAAGGGTTTCAGAGAATACCCTCCCCAACAAAATAATAGAAAACACAGTACTTTACGACAATTAGCAAACGAGAAAATGGCTTTTGAAAGTAGAAATTTTTTTTTTAACGGCTGACAACGCAAAAGTTTTCGTTGTTATAATTTCTGAATTCAGACTCTCCAAATGCTACTCTTCACTAAAAAAAAAAGAATTTGACACAGTACCTGTTCAATGCTCTAATTTCGTTCAATTAAGTTTAATTTTAAATATGTAATTGAGCAATTTAGGTGATCAATTACATTTTTGTGTAATAATTACTGAAAAAAGTAATTATTACAGCATTTTTTCAATTACTTAGGTTTTCAATTACATATAAATAATTGAATTCCACGTGATTAAGACTTTTCAATTAAAAGTAATGGTTAATTAAATTTTTCAATTACTTTTGGGTGTAATGGAAAATGTAATGGAAGATTTCAATTACAAGTAATTGCAATTGAAATTTTTTGTAATCATTATTTCCCAACTCTGATTATAAATTGATCGAAAAAATATCAATTTACTTTAAGTGTCGTCTCAAATTACAAAATTTTTTAATTTGTGATTTGCAATCAAGTATCGTAATTTAAGAATTTCGTCTGTTTAGTAGTTTACAAGCTTTCAATCGCAATCTACTACACTTCCGGAGCACAATTTCGTTTTACAATTTATTTATCGTGGTTTACAAAATAAGTATGGCGATTCGCTTTCTCGAAATACTCAAATTGGAAAATTTAAAGGATGATCTAGGTATTAACCCCAGAAAAACGTAATCTACGAAAATTCTGTACAGTAAATTACAAATGATGAGCAGTAATTCTCTTATCTCTTTTTAACTGTCTGTTTATGTTCACATTTTAAGCTATCAATTTTTATTTACCTTCGCAGCTCAACGTTATCATCGCCGACTCACAACTTCAAGACGTCTGGTTCAAATCCACATAGCGCCCAAGCCAGTATTGTTTTCTTTCTCATATGCACCCCGACATACTGAATCACAACAAAACAATTCACCAGTCCCATTTCGCCCTATGCTATAACTACCAACCTTCAATTTGATTCACAGCTGATTTTCCTTGATCTGATCTCGGAATTCTTTCCGTGAAGTTTTTATAATTTTAACGCATTGTTCGTTTGCTAAGAGACTCATCACCGTAAATGATAAACATCGAATGAATATTTTTGTAGGTATGTATGTCCTTTTAAATAATATGAAAATCAATTTTTTTACCGGATCCAATAGTAGGGGCCAACAAGCCACACAAAACGACCAATTAGGGACTTATCCTGGTTCCGTTTAAAACTGCGCAAGCGCAAGAAACTTCTCATGTTTACAAGAAAATGTTGTTTCAAACTTAGATACCTTTCAAGCATTGCGCAATGATTATGGTCGTTAAGATCAACTGCAAAATTACGGACAAATTTAAAAGAAGTGAAAGCGTTACTCATGTCGTTCATGCGATTCCCTAAAAGTCCAAATTATCCAACACTTGTCGCGTTCGGAACAAAGTTGGTCCAAAAAGTTGTGAAATTTGAAACACGTTTATGTACAAAATCATTCTTCAGTCTCATGTTTTTAAATATATACTTCTCTTATTCCTTAAGAGCAAGCTCGTGCGAACCAGTCACAGTCCTGAACATATTTTAATTAAGAAAATGGATTCCCACCCAAATGTGTGTAGTGTGTACAGTGTACCTAATGAAATCATTCTAATCAACTAAGACTAGATAACAAAGCACCAGCAAATGATTCAATAAATAAACTCACAACATTATTGCTGATTAAATAAACTCAGCCCTTGAAAGGCTAATTTCAATATTAAATTGATAGCAATTTATATATATGTATAAAAAAAGAAAAAATAAATTAAAAATTAAATCAACAGCGAACCAAAATTAAATAAATAATAATAAAGGCCGTAGGCCGTGTGTATTGGGACATTGGGATACCAAATAATCGTTGCATTGAACTAATAATAACTTTTTTTTTTGGTTCAAAGGAATGTTGTTTATTTTGTTTGCATTCAAACGTGTGTGTGTGTGGGTTTGTGTGTGTATGTTGTTAAATTTTAGTTGCGCACGAACCGTATAACCGCAACATCAAATTAAATTCCAATACTGGGCTTACCAGTAGGACTTCGGTCATTCAACATACAGCTCAACACACGCAGCCACTGCCCACACAATCACCAAAACACCCATTCAATTAGGACAATCGTAATAATATGCAATGCGTCCAATTAAGTAATAATAGTAGAATTTTGTTTGTGCAGAGCATCCAAAGCTTGTTTGCATATCGAGCGATGAATTAAATTTGCACAGGGGTAATTGTTTATTATGTTGTTACACAAAACACAACACAGCTCGGACTCGTATCATTTATAATAGTGTTGTAGTGGGTAGAGCACAAAAAAAGTACTCGTAATAATATTGAAGCCTCGCTGCCAGTGAAAGCAAATTAGACTCACTGTGAGCACACAATTATAATCGAGTTTCAGAGAAATCTAAATAATAAAGTTATTTAAATGGGTTGGGGCATGGCGCATGGGTTGTGTGTAAAGAACTCAATGATGATTTCATGGTTTAACTGGAATAGCGTTTTTTGTAAAATTGAAAGTAAATATTAATATGCTATAACCGGATACTTATAAGGTTACTGTTGTTTTCAAATAAAAATAAAAACCATATGCGCATCAAAAGTCAAAATTGGTAGAGGAAAGTACTCCGCGAGAGAGAGTTTTATTTACACTAGTCTGACTCTTGGTCATTAAAGCAGACACTGCCAGTGTCACACTGGTTAAGCTATATCGCTACTTGATCAAAGTCGTAGCCTGTGCTGATGACATTGAGACATCATGACATCATGACTTCAGAGAAATTCACAACCACTTTCAATCAGCTCGCCCTCGGGCCATATAAAAAGCGGCCTCAACGTTAAATCTTCAAAACTCGTTTTGTTTGTGAAAAGGCGAAACATTTCTGATTCCCTTCCAAGTACCGTTAATGGCACGCCGTTCACTTATATGACACGGACAAATATTCTATAGATTTGATCTCGATTGGAAAGTAGATTAGAAAGGAAATTTCAAAGACATAGAAACACAGCCCAAATGAGCCTGCAGTTAGATTTTAGGTTAAAAGGTGACCTCTTCCTAAAACCATTCAGTGGATAGACGTCAACAACATATCCAAAATTCAAGAATGATGAACGACATGTGACAAGCTGGAGTTAGCTTCTGAAACTTTCACATTGCTAGAGATTGAGGCTAAAAACCCATCGTGGTTAAAATAATGTAATAATTGGGAAACAGGACTATTTGGCCGCAGTACTGTATTGAATCATACTAATATAGTCATTCAAACACACAACACCTTCCCGCTTACTCATTTCAATTCAGTGGCCCTTACAAACATCTTCACAAGGATGGGAGGATAAACAGGTTTATTAAAGCAAACCAAGTCTTCAAAATCACAGACAGCTCCAAAACGGACGAGAAGGGGTATGGCCGAGTTTCTTCTCTCAAATTATTTGCAATATGTAAGGCTGCCAAACATTTTAATTGCCTTCCAAGCAGAAGCACTTGCAGTGGTGAAACCGAAAACCATCTAGCTACGCAGAAATTGATCAGCAAAAACCGGATATCATCAAATACATGCGCTTGGCCGTAAGATCTATCTTATTCAAGGTCCCACAATCAAAATTAGTAGAGAGTTGTGCTCTGTGCAATGGACATAAGTAACATAACTGGGAATGAAATGGCGGAAAAGCTGGGCAGTATCGGGTCCTAATTCGAATCCAGCGAGGCCAAATCTTCTGTACTCAAGCCACCACAGCAAGAAATATATCACGAATAACTTTCTGAAGACTGCGAATCACAGGTATTCGTCTTTAGAAATTTGCCGAGTTTTCAAAAACCTATTGTCAAACACTTCCAATTAAGAAAATGTAAAATTTCTACTCCAGATCGGTCTTGGTTCTATTGGTATTCTCACGGCTTACAATTGATTGGGTAGAGGATGCCACAACTATTCCAATTCCTCTCTCAGTGCCCAACTTCGGAGAACACCTACTTTTTCTACAAACTTGGCGATATCTGTAACATTCCACTCATTCACGGTTCCAAATGGCTCAGTTAAGATCACTAACACCAATAGCCTAGCCACCTACACAATCCCCCTTCGTCATCAACATCCGTTATGCCGTAGAGCACAATTGATCCGTGGGATCCGAGTGAGGTGCTAAGCCTCAACTGCACACATAACATACGGTAGACGTATACAAGTTAAATGGATTTAAGAGACCCAACTACGAGAAAAACCTGTAATCTACAAGAGTACTCTCACAACTCGAAAAACTGCACGATATTAAAACTAAAATAGATTCTCGTGCTTACAGCACTCAACCTCAACTTCCCCAACATACCTATCTTATGATTTGCCAGTCGCCTCAGATGATAAGATATTACAACCGATCAGGGTTATCCACCCTGGATACCGAATATGCGATAGACAATAGCACATATATAAAAGTATCTCCCTCTGGTAAAATATATCTACATACGAGCTGACCTCTTTATCGACTACTTGGCTTGGATATTTCATATTATGTAGTTTATAAAGTGGACTTTTCACTTTACAACACTTTTTTACACGAAATATTTGAAAGGTTTGAAAGGGTAGAGCAGTTCACACGACCTTTTCGAGTAATTTGAGATTAAAAAACAAGTCTTGTTACTCGTGTGGGTTCGTTTAAAACGTAACCACTCAACCATTTCTGTTAAAAAAGATCATCTAACATGAGCTTGTTGAATTCTTGCTAAACGAACCAACACGAATCTCACGACTGGTTTTTTTTTTTTTTTTTTGTTTCCTTTAATGGCCCGATTGAGATCGTGCTTCACAACTCAACACTACCCACACCGTGGGTTTATATAGACACTTCCTAACGATGCCTTATTAGTTTCAAAGAACTTTAAATTGATTTACTGGTAATTGGGAACTTCTTCTTATGAGCATTCTTATAAATGAGCAGGACATACATGCTCTAGGGTAAGTGTACCAGTATCCGGCCACCTAACGCATTTTCTCACTTTGGGGCCCTATAACAAATTCGTCTTATGATATGAGATTTTGGAGTCCGGTTTTTTCTAATCTTATTTAAAATTTCAATCAAACAAAATTAATGTTAAAGTTGTAAAGTTAGTAGTATTAAAACTGGAACAACTTTTGTAAAAAAAAGTGGTTTTTCACCAGTACCCGGCCATCAATTTTCAGTAACCGGCCACTTTTGATCCAGTATCCGGCCAGGTCTTTTCTTTTGAAGCAAATCTTGACTAAACTATGAAATTAAACACTGTTATCAGTAAATAAATAGGTTTTTTTTTTCAAAAAATATTTTATCTATATATATAAAAATCAATTGCTGTTCGTTAGTCTGGTTAAAACTCGAGAACGGCTGAACGGATTTATCTTATCTTGGTCTTGAAATGTTCGTGGAGGTCTAGGGAAAGTTTAAAAGGTAAGTAATTATGAAAAAAAGGAATTGGAATGCAGTAAAAGTAACAATTTCTTTATTCTTAACTGTAATGAATAAAAAATTTAATTCAAACAGTACTTTTGTTTTTTATTTTAATCATTTTTGACAACAAAAAATTAAATTAATAAATAGAAAGAGAATAAGATTATTTGATTATTTGTTTTTGAAAATTATTTAAATTTTTTGACTGGTAAGAACTTAATTTATTGCCCATGAGTACAATAGGCTGTACTTCATCCTCTAATTCCCACAGGAACGGGTATGGAAAAGTCAAATAGTCAATTTATCAAATTAGCTTTTTCACAGTCTGTCAAAGTGATGACTTTGCTCGCACTTTACAGTACATCCAAATAACAATGAATGTTATTATCTGCGATTGTTGTTGGTGAATGTTCGTGGTCCAACATCGTTTAAGCCACGAGTTGCAAAGAGAGCAACTATACGACTTTGAAGTATTGGCCGAAACTACAGTTCGTTCAAGTGTTCCACAATTAAATGAACAACAAAGAATTGCGTACGACACTTTGGTAAAAACTGTGAGCAGTGGATTTGGTGGAATTTATTTCCTCGATGCTCCGAGGATCAGATCGCGAAAGGGTATTGCTCTAGCTCATCTGGAATAGCTGCGACTCTGCTTGATGGCGGGAGAACTGCGCTTTCTGCCTTAAAACTGCCACTAAACATGCAAATCACCGAAACACCAATCTGCAACATCGCCAAAAATAGCGCAATGGCCAAGATATTAGTAGTATGCAAATTGATTGTTGGGGATGAATGCACAATGGCCCTTAAGAGGTCACTGGAGGCACTGGACAGAACGTTGAAAGATCTTCGTGACAACCAAAATATTTTAGGTGGGGTCATGATTCTGTTGTAAGATGATTTTCGTCAGACTCTTCCAGTTATTTCCCGATCAACTGTAGCTGATGAACTAAAATCTTTAAATCATCGAATTAGTGGTTCGTAAAGACACTCCAATGCGAGTATTTTTGTAACATGATGAAACTGCAAATGTGTTCGCGAAGCAGTGGTTAGACATTGGAAATAATAAAGTTGCAGTTTACACCTCGACCGGATACATCACATTACCCACAGATTTCTGTCACATCACACAATCAAAAGTGGAGCTTATTCAGCGTGTTTTCCTGGATATAGCACAAAAGTTTAAAAACCGTAGTTGGCTGAGTGAACGAGCAATATTGGCAGCAAAAAATATAGATGCCGAGGATCTCAATGCGACTATTCAGAATTTTCTTCCAGGACAGTTGGTTTCCTTCAAATCAGTCGACACTGTTATGAACCAGAACGACATAGTCAACTAGGAATTTTTAAATTCACTGAAATTGCCTGGAATACAACCTCACAATTTGCACTTAAAAGTAGGATCAGTTACCATCATGCTGCGTAACATTAATCAACCTCGGCTGTGCAATGGAACAAGGCTGGCTGACCTGATGAATAACGTCATTGACGCAACGATCATAAAAGGAAAATTCAAAGGAGAGGATGTCTTGATCTCGCGAATATCGATGATTCCAACGGATTTACCATTCGATTTTAAACGCTTACAATTTCCAGTACGTCTGGCCTTTGCGATGACCATTAATAAATCACAAGGATAGTCGTTAGAAGTTTGAGGAATCAACTTGGAGTTTTCCTGTTTCGCGCTTGGACAATTATACGTCGCATGTTCGCGCGTCGGAAAACCGTCTTCTTTGTTTGTTTACGCACCACAAGACAAAACAAAAAATATAGTTTATGAGAGAGCTTTAAATTGACTAACAGAATGTATAATAACAGTGTGTGTCTGTCAATATCAAATTTAAACTTATAAATAGCCACTATTTCAGGAGAACTCTGTTTTGTAAGTAAGCAACATGATGTGCCGAAGATTATAATAAAATTCCAATCTTCATAAAAAAAATGCTTTTTTGTTAAATACGGATTTGTTTTGTTTGCTTTGAAATTAATTTAGGCAAAAGTATAGGTCTTTTATTTATCTCTGGCGTATACGTACTTTTTTTTTAAATTTTATTCTGATAACAAATTGTAACTATACTTTCAATACACTTTATATTTAAGAGTTCAATGAGAAAAATTTTAGTTGCTGATTGTTGCTGATTTGATTTCGTCTGTGATTTTATCAATTCAAATTCATTGAACTTATCCCTCAGTGACATAGACTTATATTTCATTCACATATTTCCACGTGAACTTCGATTCCCTCACAAAAGGAGTTGGAAATGGAAACCTAGAAACTACTGGACAGATTTCAAAAATTCTTTCTGCACTGGTATGTCACATAGTCCCTCAGTAACTTAGCGTACATTTCATCCCTTAGGGATAAAACTACAGACCCGAGCAACGCCGGGTGGCCTATCCCAAAAAACTGCTTTACTTAACTGACTGCTTTACTTAACTCTCAATTTGATAAAAGTAGGGCCTGAGCTACGCCGGGCGGGTCAGCTAGTATTCATTAAATTTAAGTTTTATCGCATAAGCTTATCCTAGCTTGCTTAAAATAATAAATATATAGTTAAATCTAACAAGGCAAAAAAAGTTATTTTTTACATGAACGATAAATAGGTAAAAGATTTCAATCTTCTACAATTTGGCTAACATTTTTGCTAGTTAAATTTTTTCATAAATAAAGTTTTTATTAAAAATTAGCAAAACAAAATATTAACTTTTTTCATTAAAAAAAAAAAAAAAAACAAAAAAACATCATTCAATTCCTGAAAACAATATTCTTACAAAACGAAATTCAGGAATCTTTGCTAGTAAAAAAAAAAATAAACAAAAAACTGAAAATAACATTAGACTCATAAAACAAAACAATATTTCTTTCAGAAAAAAAACTTTAAGTCTAGCTTACCTACTAAGGCACTTTCAAAGATACAGTTTAAGCTTAAAGATATGTCTTATAGTATAAAAAAAATCAGGTATATTTTCATGTATTTGAGTCCATGCAAATATCACAAACAAAATTCATGTTTTTAGCGTCTTCATGGGGCAAAAAACTTATTAAACTACATTTAACTGCACCTTGCATGGGTGCCGGGCCACAGGAACATACCAGGCAACTGTATGGCAACTGTACTAGCCAAAAAGAGCACGACCACTTCTCTACGCTCAGAATAGAACAATATAGGTAGACCTATCGCAGCATGACAAGACGCTTCAAGGATAACAAACACTAGATGGACTGAGAGTAACAGCTGCCTTGCAACCAAAAAAGTTTGGCCGTGTGTAGACTAAAACGCTCGAAGAGTTTCTTAGCCTTGAACCGCCTGTATCTAGGGTCTACCATATGTGTTCTTACGGGACACTCTCTAATAAGAAGACTCTAATAGGAAGACATGCCAAAAGACTTAGTGTGTTTTCCAATGATATCTGCAGAAGCTGCATGGACGAAGAAGAGGAAGAAACCGTTCAACACCTTCTTTGCTCATGCCCTGCACTACTTCATAGACCCTTAGTCTTTCAAAATGCATCAAAAGTTCCGCGTGGTTCGACTAGCGGGTGATTTACCGGCTAGTCCCGTAATGAAAGATTAATGGGTTATCAACTCGTTAATCTTACATCGGGTTTCTGAGATTAGTAGGTTATTAACTTGCTGATCTTTGTGGTATCATAATGGACCCTTGCGATCTAAGTGTGTCAGGCAATGCAAGTAGATATTACTCATTGGCTGACCGTCACTTTCAACTAACCATACCCTAGCATTTAAGATGATACCACAAGGGACAAATATCGCAACCTATGTTCTAGAACCGTCTTCTTCAGTATCGCTTATAAGATTTTCTTGGCATTTGTTGCATTTAATAACTTGTTTCTTGGTTTTTCTCTTGCGTCCAGATGAGTTTGTAGCTTCCTTTTCTTCTTTTCTTCATAGTGGCTTTTCTATGGCTTAATTTTTTTTCGGATTTGTTTTAAACAAGTTCGATTCTTTGAGTACGTGAAAGTTCTTGTGGTTCTCCTCCAACTATTTCTTGACTCATTTTCTATAACAAATAGTATGAATTTGTTCACAATTAGTAAGGTGGCCGGTTTGTTCTAAAACCCGGCCATAGTAAACCTTTGACAAAAAGAGGTGGCCGGATACTAAAACTTGACATATTTAATACATTTTATTGGATTGTGGAGGTAGGCAAATGTATAATCATATGTTTAAACGCGAAAAAAATAAATTATTCGATTTCAGGTAAAGTTCTAGTACCCGGCCACCCTGGCCGGATAATAGAACATCATAAGAAATTCTTGTTTCAGTAACCGGCCACCACACTTTTAGTAATTTAAAAGAAAAAATTTATATTTTTCTTATAGTTTACGATCAATAAACATAATATTTATTTAAAAAAACACAAAACTGATTTGTATACTTACAAAGATCGCTGAAACTAACTTATTTTTCAAATCGGTTCTACTAGCACTCGCGAACTCAAACTAGCACTTCCTGCTCTCACAACGAACTTCACAAACTAAATATTTTTTTGCCATGGATCTTTCAAGCGCAGATCAGACAAACTTTACCAAAGCATTACATGGGCCTGGAATAATAGTCACAATGTTTTTGCTCATACAAATAATGTGTTATTTTCTTATTATTTCGTATTTAATGGAAAGTGGCCGGGTACTAGTGACTGGCCGGGTACTGGTACACCTACCCTACTACTTTAGGGATAGTCGCTCAAACATCTCAAGGCCTTACCATCACTGAGCTCCAGTCATTCTTTGGAAAACCGATTCGTATGGGGCAGAAAGTAGGAAAATCAAGTTAAGATGATAAATAGAAGAGGGAATTTTATGTCAGCAAATCAAATAAAGTCCAGTGGTTAGCGAAAGAAACACGCCATATTCACTTGCTGAAAGTTTCTAAGGCTGGAAGAAAATATCAACAATGGAGTCCCTCAATTTGTTTCGGTCTTCAAACTGCGAAATGTAGATCAACAAATTACTTTTACTGCAATAAATATAAATCCTCATTTCATTTGTGCCTATAGAGAAACAACGGCAACAATCTGCAGCAAAAGACAACAGTACAAGCCTTTCAACTAAACGATCTAAATATGTACCTACTATTGCCGTAGTATGAATATTCTGACGACGGACCGATCAACTTGTTAGAGCAAGATCGTTTTTCAATTTAGGTTTTCAAATGAGTTTCATAACCGAAAAATTAGCCCAAAAGCCTTATCTCACAACGAATTATGAACCACTCTCAGGGAAAGGGAATCAACTTAGTAAAATAGCGCAAACAAGCCGAACTATGTCGTCAGTTGACAGGTAACGGTTTTATTACACGAATTCAAGTTTTTGTACTCGATACCTTAACTACAAAGTAACCCAGTGAATTCTTCAATCAACCGCATGACTTTGAACTTCTCATCGATGTGGAATTTTACCCTAAAATTCCTTCAATGGACCAGATAAAAGTGAATAACGGTGGCCCAACCTTGCAAAACACTTTGCTAAGCTGGATTTTCATGGTCAAGATTGTCACAAATATCGATTAGAAATGGTAGCTTGGGCCTGACAAGCTCATTATGAGGATGTTCTCTTGATGAAGGCTTCTACAACAACGTGTTTTTGAAACTTTTCAAAACCCAAGCAATTTTGTGGTGAAAAAATATTATATTTTCATAATTTTTTTTTAATGCATTCATAACAGGAATTGAATATTCAACTCAAAAAATAAACCAACCACGACAGTTTGGAAAGTACTCCACACCTGCAACAGTTAAAATCGACAATGATTTTATCATTGTTTTTTCACCAATAAATTAAAGTCAGCCATATTTCCAAGAGCGCCTTAGCAGTGACACTGCTATTTGTTCATGACACAGCCGAGCAGCTTAACACTATAAAAGCATTCACTTCAAAATTCAATTAGTATCCTGCTGCAAACAGAGGCTTTTCCCAATTTTCAATTTATTGTTTTTTGGCAGGGTTAGTGATAGTCAAGCAAAACAACAAAAACACTTTAATTTAAGTCACAAACATAGTAAAAGTCCTTGTTGCACAATAAATGAAAACAACAGAAGGCTTAACGGATAGAAGAATGAAACCCATGTAGATACACCACATATGCATTCCTGCCTCCAAATAAGCTACAGGGAAGACAAGAAAAGCATGTTTCAGCTTGGGGTTTGAGCTTTCTTTTGCCACCTAAAATATTTGCTGCATTAATAATGCCGAACTAATTAAGAGACCATAGCTAATGAGTATGGGATTCGCAAGACGAATAACGAAATGACAAGGACATGCGCCACACCGTGTGAGTTCCTGAATGCATCCTTAGCCTTACCGAACCATACTTAGCTCTATGCCTTTATGTATCTATAAATGTAGTGCACTTCATTAAGTTTTCCCTCGACAATTTCCATGCTGAAAATATATTTTATTTATTCAAATGTGAAAGTTTGTTTGTTTAAACTACACGTATAAATTTTCGCTCCCATTTGCTCTGAGTTTTTTGTTTTTCTTCGTTGTTGTCTTTTTTTTTTTTTTTGTTAGTTGAACTTATTCCGAATGCGGCGTAGGTATAGGAAGAATTGCAAACACTTTGTGGCAACGACGCCGACGATGACTATGACTATACGACATGATGGGAAGTCGAGATATCGTTAATGAATGGGATAGAGGTGTGACATGAGCCGTATGCCAAAAGCCATACAGAGTGGAGGGGCACTTTGTATGTAATTAAAAATTTTAATTCAGCCTGATGTGAATACGTGTCAGATTTGATTGAAATACGAATTTATCCTTTTTTAAAACGTGTTTTTTTTATTTTATTTTTTGTTTTTTGTGGTTGATGTGCATTGACATATCATATTGACGGGCGGGCACCGCATTCACATAGCCATATTTCAGAATGGTTTTTATGTCAGAATAAATTTTGATTTTGTTATGCAAACACAAACATTGGCGGGACACAGATACCTATATATTTTTTTTTTTGGTTCTAACAAGTTTTTGCATTAAATTGTACTCTTTAAAGTGATCCTAGGAGTTTTATCGCTTGTAAGAATTTGACAGATTCATTATAACACTGACAGTTTCAATTTTATGATTACATGATACAATTTATCGATTCATGTTTTGATACCAACGTCAATCGTTAAAGGTTGACAAGTTCCACTATACTCACCTCCAACTACTTTTACTTTTTTCCCTCGATTCTTCACCAAAAGTGTTCCGTGACTTTCTTAAAGTAGCAAAATTGAAAACATTGAGGATTGAGTAAGAAAATAACAACAGTAATCCAGTAACTGAATTTTGCTTCGGTATGCGCATTTTTCGAGAGAACACATATGTACTTACTTTACTTACTTAGGTGGGCATTAGAGTTCGGGGTGAACCTGGGCTTCTTTAACCACCATGAACAACAACTACAATTTCGGGCTCTCTCTCTCTCTCTCTCTAAGTAGGTTAAGGTGTTATTTGCGTTGTTTGCGCCACTAAAGACGTGGTCTTCTTCTTCCTCAAATTCCATGTTATGTGCTGTCCAAAACCAGACCAGTTTCGGAGCTAATGATAACCCAATTTACATGTCCCAGCCGTAGTATAGTTTAGCGTATAGCTTTTGCGTTCTCCTCTAATAATACTCATTTCCAGGTACAGCTCAAACAGTTCGTTGCTGAATATTCTTCTCCACTAATTGTCTTCACAGGACCAAGGATCATTCGGAAAATATATTTTAATTTTGAAACGGTCAAAGGTTTCCCCATGCGTTTTAGACGAGGTCCATGCTTTCACTTCTTACAGCAGAACTTGGATGATCAAGAACTGAATAAACTGTATCGCTATTTGCGACATCCTTGGTCCTTGCATCCGAGTAATTTCTCCATGTTTGGAAACAAAACGACTGTCGCAGGTGGTTTATCCTGGTTACTAAATGCTGGGTAAAAGAAGAGTTCGCAGACTAACTCATGAAAATTTGGCAATCATTGCGACAACCAAAGTGCCAACATGTGCGCGCTCGGTGCGTTGACCTGGTGAAAAAAGGTTTTCCCTCACCAATTGCGCTTGCTGGCTTCGAATCGATCCAGTAGAGCGACGCAGCACATATTCGGAAAAACTTTTTCATGTTCAAATATTTATATAAAACCGAGATCACTCAAATCAGATAGGACATTATCCTCTTCAAAACATTTAATCAAAAATCAATCACCCCTATCATGAAATCCATTCGGAGAAATGCCCGAGTGAAAAATCACGATACGAATCCCAACAAAAAGCAATCACAAATTCCGAACGAATTCGAAAAAAGCATTGCCTGATTGAAAAAATGAGTGTCCATTTTCGAAGTCAGCTGTCCTATGTTAAAATAAATACTCGAAGCAGGAGAAACAAAAATCCCTAAACTTAAAAAAAAAATCCCTTAACTTTTCCCAAGCACATTTTTTACCGATTTTTGTTTTCTAGTAAAAATTGATTTATTTGCACTTTTTGTGCTTAGAATAAGTTATAATAGATCTGTATTATTGATCAAATCTTAAATGTTATATGAAATAAACAATTTTACTGTCGAATATAATCAAATATTTTCTTCATCAAGTTATAAATTCCCAAAAGAGGATTTTTGTTACGTGGTCCCTGAGTACTTTCCAATCTGTCAAACACAAATTCATTCACTTGTGTTTCTTAACAAACCATAAAATAATTTGTGAAATCCAAGTTTGTTTATAGATAAAATTCAAGTGTTATTTTGGCTATCAGATAAAGTAATTTAACAATAATACGAGTACTATTTAAACATTCCAAATCTGTCAATTTCGCCGCTTTAATTTGGAAACGGGCA
Source organism: Melanostoma mellinum (assembly GCA_914767635.1). NCBI lineage: Eukaryota > Metazoa > Arthropoda > Insecta > Diptera > Syrphidae > Melanostoma > Melanostoma mellinum. Next base: position 206,742,966 of record OU612058.1, read on the forward strand.
TACTGAAGACAGTCTTTTGAAAAAATGTAATTTCTTTTGGAAATAATTCTATTCACTGATATGTGTTTCTGTTTATAAAAACCGATGTTCTTAAAGGGTGAAAACAACAAACAAGTAACAGGTTATATGAAATGTTATCCAGTAATCCAGACGGCAAAAGGATACGCTAAACGCCTAAAAGACGAAGTTAATGACCACTGGGAGGGAATAAAAACAGAGTTGGATGTAATTTAATTTACGAAATAATTTTTGTTTTCATTGTTTTTTCTTAAGTAGAATTATATTTTGTAAAATTGTTCTATACAAATGTGTTTTTTATGTTTTAACAAATGGATTTTACCTATGGCTCTATGCTCTACGACAGAAGAAACTTTTCGTAGAAAAGGACGTCATATTTCCGTTTCATTCGGAATTCGTGATACCGAATTACGAATTTCGAAATTCGTTCCACTCCGAATGGATTATGTGATAGCAACATTGGGAAACTTTGACTTTTTTCGATTACGATGGAATCTGTGATAGGGCTGAATAGCTCTATGTCATCAATACAGCCATAACTTGAGTAATGTTGGATTGAAGGTGTTTACAATTCGGGGACTATGCGCTTGAGCACAATTGACGTCGCCAGTACGTAAAATAAGCCCAAATCACGATCTTTAATGATCGGTTTACAAAATTTGGTTTTCAGTCCACTAAATTTCGCCGATGGCGTAGTCGTTAGTGTATCTGGCTTTAACGTGAGAGTTTCGAGGTCCGAAGTTCGAACCTAAGAAACCTAAAAAAAAAAAGGTTTTGCCACGAGTATTGCCTTTCGTAAGGAATGTAAGTTTCCTATACAGTAGAATAACACCTTGAATAACACTTCCCCGATAAGCCATTTAGGACTCGCAAGAAATTTTTATGGTTCAATCCATTCCCTCAGCTTACAAGAACTGGGGAGTTCAATAGGCCCTGGGGCTTGCCGCTATGTTGGGCCACCCTATTTCTTTATTTTACATCGCTCTGAATTGACTGTAACTGTCTTCCAAACAGGATCTTCGAAGAAATACGGACCAATGAAACCTTGTGGCCATAAAGCACAGTCACTTTGTCTGGATGCAACGGCCGATCTGCGATTACCTGTGGGTTTTCTGAGCCACATATGCAGCAAATTTGTTTGTTTACCAACCTCATAGCTGAAGAAAAGGTTGGTCTGTTGTTCCAACACCCACGAACCTTATCTACAAGCGCGTCAAAAATTTTAAAGAGGGAAGATTTATTTGTATACTCAGAAACTACAGGGCGGTTTTTTGAATGAAATTCGGATCAGAGATGATCTACAGCCTGAGAACAGATATAGGGTACATGTTATCCTCATATTCCTAAGGGAAAGGGACGGGAGTGGGAACATAATCGGGAATAGAGAAAATACTGAGCCGATTTCAAAAATTCTTTCACCGTGCTACATTACTCCGTGCCAGAATGGACTGTATTTCATACCAATACTTCTCGGCAACAGGAACGTAAACTGGAACTTACAAACTGATGAATAGATTTCCAAGACTATTTCAACATTAGAACTTCAATATTCCTCATTTCATCTATATATTGAACAATCGATGCTATACACTAGATCACTGTATAGGACCCGAGCTGCTCGGGCGGGTAAGCTTGCATAATTAGAACTTTGCAGGTGCAATATAAATGCATGGCCAAGTGTACAACATGTTCAATCGTTGTGAAGGCCTACTAGTCGCTACATTTGAATCACCATTTTAGTAGTAAGTTTTAACAATTTCAAAGGGTTTTAGAGGAAAAATCTCAAGCAACACAATATTTTTGAAAGTGAATGATAAAATCTCTTTCACACTCTTTCGGTGTATATACAAACTGCTCAGTAAGACTAAAAATGCACTAAATGGTAGGAGTCAACTGCGTTCAATGAAGAGTACTTCATTTGGCACTTGCAAAAACGCAAAACGAAAGGTTTTTGTCCCAAGCGGCAAAACAATATTGTGGTCTAGAGAAGGAAATGAATAAATGCTAAATATGCTTTTTTTTTTTTTTTGTCAGGAGGAAATCTTCAAAAGACACTTGGCAGCAGATTTTTCTTTCTCAATAATATAATCGCTTTAAGGGGAGGTTAAAATTTTTAATGCTTCCCATGACTTTAAGACCATTAGCTCGTGTGGCTTGGTTCTTCTTAATCTCCGAACATTGCCTCTCGTATTTAATACGGACTCCATTTCAGAGTTGATATGACTATGCAGTCGCTGATTGTGTGATACAGCATGTGTTCTTACAACTTCTGTAACCGTTTCAATTTGTAGGTCACGATGTAAATCGCTATTTCTTATATACCATGGTGCATTGACTATTCCACGAAGGACTTTTGGATGTTTTCAGTACTTGTTTTCTTTGTACAGCCCCATAATTGGATTCCATAGGTCCAAACAGGTCTAAGTACTCGTTTATAAAGCATTATTTTATTTTAGACAGATAAGTCCGGTTTGAGATATAAGATTTTAGTATTTTGTAGTACTGCCCTTTGCAGTTTGTACTCTAGCCACTCATGCCATACTTTGTCGAATGCTTGAGAGAGATTTTTAAAATAATATCAATTCCAGTTCTATTCCTTCTTCTTTTCCCTTTTATTGCGTTACAAGCATCATAAAGGGTTTTCAGCTTTTTGTACTCCCACTTAACTGATTCACGCTAGTGACCTGCTCTTGTAGAACCCGACTTCAATTCAAAATTATTGCAAATAGTTTTGATTGTTTTTCTTTTTTCTAAGCTAAGTGGACCATACAGTTGATCCACTCTTATTTTTTATTGGAAGAAGGCTAAACAGCCCAACACTGATAAACAAGTTCCATGCTTTATGCTGATGGAACATATTTATGATGGGTTGTTGCTTGGCTCGGCTCGTGTCAGCAAAAAGTTCCGAGCTTTTATGGGGATAACGTTCATGTTGTACCGTGATTAGAAGGAATTTTCTCAGAACACTGTCACCATATTTATATTTAAAAACAATCATGACAATTGAGGTTACAAACAAAAAAGTTAAATACTTTTGTGAATTTTAAAGCAGAAAAGAGAATTCTTTACATTATAGTGGTTGCACTGACATGCCCCCAAAAGGAAAAAACCAGCCAGAAATATTTTCTGAATCCGATCGATCTGCCACAAAAAGATACAAAAAGAACCTTCGGAATAGGATTGACACACAAACTCATTAGCTATTCTTGGCTACTAAGCTAACTTCTCATAAAAAGAATTTTCGCTACTCTTCGACTGACAGCGGTAGCCTATGAATTATCACAAAAAACAGAATGGGGAATAGGAATGCAATAACTAAGATCAATAAGCTCACCACCACGTAAGCCCAAAACTAATTCATATGCTTCTAAGATGCGTATTTCAAAGATACATTCTGTTTATTTTTCACAACGGATTAAAGATTTGTTCTAAAGCAATATGTGACCCATTCCACAAAATTACTAGCTCCGTTATGAGGATGCTATTAGATTGAAATTATACACTAGCAAAATTGTTTCTAAACCACTTCACTCAGAATGAAGACCACAAACAAGTTCAGTCATTCCACATAAACTGCAGCATCACAATCGATCTTTGGTTTGCCTTCATTTTCACTTTGAGAGCTCTGACTCTGTCCATATTATATACACAAACATGATACAAACTGTTTTCCAAAGATAACTCCGTTCAAAATTGCCATTCCCAACTGTGATGACTACGATGATGGTAATAATGGTGAAGATGATGATGAGGACGATGATGGTGAAACATTAAACTATAAATACAAACAACTGACTAGCGAGGCGAACATTAAGGATGTCACAAAGGATGACAGTGCGCCAGTCCCATAGCCCTGCGTGTCAATATTTACTTGTGCATAATAGCTCTGAAAACATCTCCCTGTTGCTTGGAGTATAGACAAGACAACACTCACATAGTCTACCATCTCTCTACACTCATATTCATCCTCAGGGACTTTTGAGAGAGCTATTTTGTGTGAGTGTTTGTGTATCATCTAGTATTACGAATACCACATCAGCAGCGCATCCGTTATATTTCCCATAACTTCTCGAATTGAAAATGACTATCTGATACCATTGATCTTAAGTACCTTGAACATCATGTCCACATCATCCAGGTGATGGAAATTCTTCTTTGGAATAAATTAGAAATTCTTGTTGTTTTTCACACAGCCATCAACCACTGTTATTCTGGTGGAAATAGAAATATCGATCCCTTTTTAGATGGTTCATGCACAAGTAACCTCTTTTGGGTGGTCTATGTATAAAGTTACCAATTAGCTGGTTTTTGTGTCGATATAGTTGCATAAACGAAAACCGTTACTCAACAGAGGAATCTTTGTAATTTTAAGCGCTTTCACATAATTCACGAAAACTACAGTTAAGGTCCTGCGGTTTGATGTGCAAAACATCTCCTAAAATTCTTTGAAGGTTCATTTATTTTAAATGAATGCCTTTCGAGGACGTATATGTACCTACCTTAGTTTTTGTGTGACAACAGTTAGTTTACTTTGAGGAAATTGAAAATTTTTTGCGAAGATTAGAAGTTTTTCTACATCAACATTTTTTGGTAGTTTTATGTATGAAAACCCTTTTATGTCAAAACAAAAGTGATTTTCTTGGTGAAGAGAACTTTATTTAGAACTCTCTTTATGTTTTCGCTTGCCTTCTACACCACTTCTGATTAAAGCCCTTAGAAGGCTGATAAAATTGCCAACCAATTTTACATATTCTAAATGATCAACATCAGAACACGGGTATGTCCTGATGGTTAGCATGTCTGCTGTTAACCGGGTGGCTTGTGGTTCGAATCCCAACAGATGCGAAAATGTTTTTCCACGGTTATCTAGTGCCTTCCGCGAGGAATTGACAGGTCCTCCGATAATAAATTCATTGCCATGTAAATTGATTTCTCGATTAGTCTTTCGGAATCGGGAGAAAATTTTAGATCCCCTACATTCTCTGACAAAGGCAGTGGTTGTGAGAAATGCGCTAAGCCTCGGAGCTCCTCGCTCTGTTGCGTCAGCCTATTCATTCATTCACTCACATGATTTCACTGGGATTGGCAGAAAAAAAGTTTCGTTTCTTACGTACATAGTACACCTTTAGTTATTGTAGCAGGACGAAAATTACCTTAATTTACGTTAAATGATTAATTCATTCTACACTTGCTTCAAATAAACAAATTCGTATTTATTCCACTTTCGCGTTTAAAGCACTTTTCAAAAACAAGAAAATGTCACGAAATTTAATTTTTTTTTTTTTGTTCAAAGAAAAACACACCCAACAGCAACTCCGGGTTACTGGCTGAACACAATGCATACGCATACGCATACGGAGCCGGAGCCGCAAGAGTTAAAATCAAGTTAACTTGTCCAGCTTGGTCTTGCGTTGTTGTTGTATTCGCTTGTATTTAAGGTTTTGACATCTCTTGCGGCTGCGTCTCTGCAGCCATTGTGTACACGCAGCTAGACGAAAAGGGACTCCTCGCCTCGGCACTAAAATTGTTTCCCATCAATACAAATTCTTTAGAACTTTGCGTTTTTGTGGTCGATGTAATTAAATTCTTTGGGATACCTTTACCTGTGTGTTTTAAACTGTTGCTGGTTTCATACTTGCTTGTGTTAGTTTGTGCTTTTAAATAAATTCTTGCTCTTCCTTCGAAGTATGTACGGTATATTTGCAGTTAGCACACACAAGTCAGTGAATATGTATGTTTCAGTAGATTGACAAAGTTGAAAGAACTCATAACATAAACCCCATGATGTCCTAGTTGTCTGTCTGCTTCTTCAACTCAACTACATACATATACCCTCTTTATACTAGTGTATAAAAAAAAAATCAAACATCAATGATGGGTGGTCGTGGCTTGGCTACCATATCCTCGCACGAAGTGCATAACTTTGCCTCAGTGGAGACGTAAAGATACGAAGAACATGTTTTCC
>OU612058.1:206749448-206816948 GCA_914767635.1 Melanostoma mellinum
ATTTAAAGCAAAAACTGTCCAAGATAGTTTCAGTTTAAGAAAAGGAAGCAGGGAAATGAAAATTACAAAAAGGAAGCAGTGTTAACGCATTCGAGATTCAATGGTAAGTTCAATGATGTAAATTTGACATCAACGACAACAACAACGACAACGACAACGACAACGAGACAACGACAACGACAACGACAACGACAACGACAACGACAACGACAACGACAACGACAACGACAACGACAACGACAACGACAACGACAACGACAACGTTAACGACAACGACAACGACAACGACAACGACAACGACAACGACAACGACAACGACAACGACACCGACACCGACAACGACAACGACAACGACAACGACAACGACAACGACAACGACAACGACAACGACAACGACAACGACAACGACAACGACAACGACAACGACAACGACAACGACAACGACAACGACAACGACAACGACAACGACAACGACAACGACAACGACAACGACAACGACAACGACAACGACAACGACAACGACAACGACAACGACAACGACAACGACAACGACAACGACAACGACAACGACAACGACAACGACAACGACAACGACAACGACAACGACAACGACAACGACAACGACAACGACAACGACAACGACAACGACAACGACAACGACAACGACAACGACAACGACAACGACAACGACAACGACAACGACAACGACAACGACAACGACAACGACAACGACAACGACAACGACAACGACAACGACAACGACAACGACAACGACAACGACAACGACAACGACAACGACAACGACAACGACAACGACAACGACAACGACAACGACAACGACAACGACAACGACAACGACAACGACAACGACAACGACAACGACAACGACAACGACAACGACAACGACAACGACAACGACAACGACAACGACAACGACAACGACAACGACAACGACAACGACAACGACAACGACAACGACAACGACAACGACAACGACAACGACAACGACAACGACAACGACAACGACAACGACAACGACAACGACAACGACAACGACAACGACAACGACAACGACAACGACAACGACAACGACAACGACAACGACAACGACAACGACAACGACAACGACAACGACAACGACAACGACAACGACAACGACAACGACAACGACAACGACAACGACAACGACAACGACAACGACAACGACAACGACAACGACAACGACAACGACAACGACAACGACAACGACAACGACAACGACAACGACAACGACAACGACAACGACAACGACAACGACAACGACAACGACAACGACAACGACAACGACAACGACAACGACAACGACAACGACAACGACAACGACAACGACAACGACAACGACAACGACAACGACAACGACAACGACAACGACAACGACAACGACAACGACAACGACAACGACAACGACAACGACAACGACAACGACAACGACAACGACAACGACAACGACAACGACAACGACAACGACAACGACAACGACAACGACAACGACAACGACAACGACAACGACAACGACAACGACAACGACAACGACAACGACAACGACAACGACAACGACAACGACAACGACAACGACAACGACAACGACAACGACAACGACAACGACAATGACAATGACAACGACAACGACAACAACAACGACTATCGTCAACTACAATGACAGCGACAACGACAACGACAACGACAACGACAACGACAACGACAACGACAACGACAACGACAACGACAACGACAACGACAACGACAACGACAACGACAACGACAACGACAACGACAACGACAACGACAACGACAACGACAACGACAACGACAACGACAACGACAACGACAACGACAACGACAACGACAACGACAACGACAACGACAACGACAACGACAACGACAACGACAACGACAACGACAACGACAACGACAACGACAACGACAACGACAACGACAACGACAACGACAACGACAACGACAACGACAACGACAACGACAACGACAACGACAACGACAACGACAACGACAACGACAACGACAACGACAACGACAACGACAACGACAACGACAACGACAACGACAACGACAACGACAACGACAACGACAACGACAACGACAACGACAACGACAACGACAACGACAACGACAACGACAACGACAACGACAACGACAACGACAACGACAACGACAACGACAACGACAACGACAACGACAACGACAACGACAACGACAACGACAACGACAACGACAACGACAACGACAACGACAACGACAACGACAACGACAACGACAACGACAACGACAACGACAACGACAACGACAACGACAACGACAACGACAACGACAACGACAACGACAACGACAACGACAACGACAACGACAACGACAACGACAACGACAACGACAACGACACCTGATCAGCAAGCCGCTAAACGTATTCGTCACATAAATAGTCCCGATTTCAATCTAGCGGCACCCGAAAACAACGGCAGCGGCAATCAAGCTGTTCTTCTTGAATTACGGCAATTGAGAGAACAACTTAACCAAATCTCTGCTAGCTGTGCATTTCTTGGAAGCAAATACGACGATATTAACGCTAACATGATTAAAAACAATAACTTGATTGAACAGTTCACAAAGGAAATAAACGAACTTAAGGAGACAAATAAACAGAAAGATATAACTATCAACAATTTGCAAACACAAATTAACAGCCTTGAACAACAATCACTAAATAATAACATTGAAATAAAAAACATTCCACTGACATCACAAGAAAATCTAATCGAGACTGTAAAAGGACTCGGCAAAACAATTAAATGTGAAGTCAACACAACCGATATAACAGACGTCTACCGAACAAACACAAAAAACCCAGAAAAATCTAACATAATTGTAAAATTTATTTCTAATTCAAGCAAAACCAACTTTATTAAACAAGCGAGAGCCACTCGTCCAATTAAACTATCGACAATTAGAAGTAACACATCCAACTTCGCTATAAACTCGATGCCAGCTGAATATGACTCAACAATTTATGTAAATAATCAGCTTACAAAAAATAATAAACATCTTTTGTGGTTAACTAAAGAAAAAGCGAAGGCAGAAAATTGGAAGTATGTGTGGGAGAGTGCAGGGAAAATTTTAGCACGCAGAAATGATAACACACATTCAATTATGATATACACCGAAAAAGACGTATGTAATATAACGCGATCGCAATAGTGCAGTGAGAGCAGAGAGAATTAAATAAATAGAAATTCAAAACTGTACATAAAAAATGACCAGCACAAAAGAATGCAACGATAATTTAGACAGCACAGAAGTATGCAACGAAATATCGATGAGCACAAATTGTAGAGTGATGCAGGGTTTTGCGGACATTGACTTAAATGAATTAAAAAAATACAAAAATTTTTATTTGTGTTTCAATATAAGATCCATGCGTCTACATTGGAATACTTTTTGCACAAATATAAACCATTTTATCAACGAACTAAAAATAATTATACTAGTAGAAACAAACTTAAATGACGATGAAATAGGATTTTATCAACTAGAAGGATTCGAACAGGAGGTGTTAAATAGAAATAAAAATAGAGGTGGAGGTATTATGATGTTTATTAAAAGTAATTTATCTCATAAAACCATACAAACAAAAACAACATCATATGAAAATATTCAAATACAGTATTTAGAAGATAATGAAACTACATCCGTTATTGGAATATATAGACCACCAGGTTTCAGCAAGGCGACATTTTGTATAGAATTGTCAGAGCAAATAGGGCAAATTAAAAAGAACGAAAATGTAATTGTTATGGGAGACATGAATATTGACTTAAGGGACAACAACTCGAATTATGTAAAGAACTATTTGGAAATGATGGCATCAAAAGGACTAATAAACGTAATAAATAAATACACACGAATTGATCCTAGAAATGGCACCAAAACCTTAATCGACCATATTTTACTTAACAAAGTGAACAGCGTAATAAATGCAGCTGTAATTGATAATGGTATCACCGATCATCGAGCAATAATATTTTATGAGAAGAATGAAGAAATGAAGAGTAATATAATTCCAAATTCTTCATACATATGTAGCTCAAGAGTTAACCAGCTTATTAGGGAAGAAAATTGGAGAGAGGTTTTTGATGAAGAAGATGCAGAAAGTATGTACAATAGACTACTTCAAAAATTTGACAATATATACGAAAAATCAACATACCAGCGAAAGACAGTTAAAAAAAGACAAAACAACCCTTGGATAACGACAACATTAGTAGATGAATGTAAAAAAAGGGATATTCTATACAGAAGATGGAAAAATAATCGGAGAAATTTGACGTATGAAAAAGAGTATAAAACCCTACGAAACAAAATCAATAAACACATAGCAGTACAAAAATCAAATTATTACAAAAACAAATTTACACAATTTAAGACTGATTCGAGAAAAACATGGGGTCTCATCAACGAAATCCTAGGAAGAAAAAAAACGAATATAGACGAAACATTGGAAAAAAGCTTTAAAAAAACTGATATGACAACACTATCAATGGAACTGGCGGAGTTTTTCTCTTCGCAGACTGAAAAAATAATTCATAAATGCAATATAAAAACGTCACACAACATCAATGACACAGTGGAAAGTTCAATATTTTCATATGCAACTAACGTCACTGAGATTGAAAGCATTCTCAATACACTTGGAGAAAATAAGGCTCCAGGATTTGATAGAATCAGAGCTATTGATATTAAAAGCTTTAAGGATGTCTTTGCTCCTATTCTATGTAAATTAATTAACTTGAGTATAACTCAGTCAAAAATTCCATCTACTTTAAAAACAGCAGTGGTAAGGCCGATTTACAAAGGAGGAACAAAGGACCAGCTGAATAACTATAGGCCTATATCAATTCTTCCTGTTATTGAAAAATGTTGGAGGGAGTGATTGCCAACAGGTTGCAAGGTTTTGTTGACAAACATGCACTTATTCATAGAAGCCAGTACGGTTTTCAGAAAGGTAAAAATACAGGAAAGTTGCTTGGTGAGTTTGCAAATTGTGTCAACGAAAGTTTAGATAAGAGGCAACACGTACTAGTAATCTTCATGGACTTCAGTAAGGCATTCGACACTTTAAATCACTCAAATCTTATTGAAGCCTTAAGAAGAATTGGAATTCGTGGCTCTATGGCTGATTGGCTGACAGAGTATCTTCAAAACAGAACATTTTGTGTTAAAATCAAAGATGCAGTGAGTGAGAAAAAAGTGATGAGATATGGAGTTCCGCAGGGATCTAAACTGGGCCCAATTTTGTTTGTGCTATACACTAACGAATTGCTACGACTTTTCAAGCAGAGCATTCCCTTCGCTTTTGCTGATGATACGGCTATTGTCGTTCGCCATAGTTCTCTTGATATGGCAACAAAAATAATTCAAGAAGAATTCAACTTGGCAGTTAGATGGTGTCACGACAACGGCTTGGTAATGAATGCGTCAAAAACGAAAATGATGCACATCAGAAGTCCGCAGTTTAAGGCGACAAATCAAAGGATTTATTTACAAAACGATGACTGCCCCAAGACGCAAAAGGAATGCATCGAATTAGTAAGCAGCTACAAGTATCTGGGAGTAGTAATAGACAGTCACTTTTTATGGGATAAACACATAGACAAATTGCGGATGGACCTAAAGAAAGCGATGTTTGCTCTATCTCATCTAAAATACCACACTAACCACGATGTTTTAAAACTAGTTTATTACTCATTGATGGAATCAAGGATACGATATGGTATACTTGCTTGGGGTAATGCAGCTAAGACCCACATAATGAAAATTCAAAAACTCCAAAATGCAGCTGTAAAACAAATAAACAACAACTATCGACCAACATATGACACACTTTTTAAGCCACTACAAGTTGAAGATATTTTCAAGATGACGACCATAGTAGAATACTTTGATGACAACCGATTTAAACAACCAATTCAACACCAACTCAACACCAGAAGACGTGCACAAGGAATGTTACAGTTACCAAGAAACTACAACAACTACGGAAGACGCAAACTTCAACACACGGTACCAATAATAATCAATGGACTACCGAGAGAAATTGTCATGATTCAAAACTTTAAAAAAAGAAAAAAAGAGCTAAAAAATTTTTTCCTAAATTGTACAAATTAAATTTCTATATATAGAGATTATCATAATACATACTTATATTTTTGAAAAAATTGAAATCTTAAAATTGTATTTTATATAAAATCGTAAACTTTGATTGCTTTTATTGTAATATAATTGAATATTATTTTTCTGCAGACAAGCTTAGGCTTCGCAGATACTATTTTTAAATCATGTTAAGAAAAAATAAAAGTAATAAAAAAAAAAAAAAAAAAAAAAGTCTCAGTCTCAGTCTCAGTCTCAGTCTCAGTCTCAGTCTCAGTCTCAGTCTCAGTCTCAGTCTCAGTCTCAGTCTCAGTCTCAGTCTCAGTCTCAGTCTCAGTCTCAGTCTCAGTCTCAGTCTCAGTCTCAGTCTCAGTCTCAGTCTCAGTCTCAGTCTCAGTCTCAGTCTCAGTCTCAGTCTCAGTCTCAGTCTCAGTCTCAGTCTCAGTCTCAGTCTCAGTCTCAGTCTCAGTCTCAGTCTCAGTCTCAGTCTCAGTCTCAGTCTCAGTCTCAGTCTCAGTCTCAGTCTCAGTCTCAGTCTCAGTCTCAGTCTCAGTCTCAGTCTCAGTCTCAGTCTCAGTCTCAGTCTCAGTCTCAGTCTCAGTCTCAGTCTCAGTCTCAGTCTCAGTCTCAGTCTCAGTCTCAGTCTCAGTCTCAGTGTCAGTGTCAGTGTCAGTGACAGTCTCAGTGTCAGTCTCAGTCTCAGTCTCAGTCTCAGTCTCAGTCTCAGTCTCAGTCTCAGTCTCAGTCTCAGTCTCAGTCTCAGTCTCAGTCTCAGTCTCAGTCTCAGTCTCAGTCTCAGCCTCAGTCTCAGTCTCAGTCTCAGTCTCAGTCTCAGTCTCAGTCTCAGTCTCAGTCACAGTCTCAGTCTCAGTCTCAGTCTCAGTCTCAGTCTCAGTCTCAGTCTCAGTCTCAGTCTCAGTCTCAGTCTCAGTCTCAGTCTCAGTCTCAGTCTCAGTCTCAGTCTCAGTCTCAGTCTCAGTCTCAGTCTCAGTCTCAGTCGTCTCAGATGGTTTTTGTTGGAAATTTATTCCTGATTTCAAAACCCTCCTTGCATTTCTTGTGCAATCACCGGTTGCTGATGTATTCATGGTTGAAGACAAACAGACCTTTTTTCATGCAAAAATCGATATCTCAGTGAGAAGAGGTCGAATCGAACTTTGCAAAGAAGCAAATTCAAACTAAACAAACAAGCTATCCAGTCCATATAGAGGTTAATTTGGAAAAAGTTTTCAGAGTTCAAAATAAAGAACCAAACAAAAATTTCGAAAAAAGTCTGTTCTCAGTATTCATTAGGACTGAGCGAACTACGTTGCTTGAAAAATGTTGAGTTCTTTTTTATCCCTTAATTTTTTCCCCCAGTTTATTTGGTTTCTTTTAAGCATCACATGCTCCTAGTTCATAAAACATTTGCTTGGGAGTTGAAAGACTAACTTTGATTTCTATCGATTATTTCAATATTGCAAAAGAAAAATTTTTGTGATAAGCTCGAATGACTTTATAAACAAAAAATATTTATTCAGATTCTTCAAAAAAAGTCCATCTTCTTTCGAGCACAATTCTTAGCAAGCACTTACAGTGATTTAAAGGAAAAGACAACCAGTACGCACATTTCCTCCACTGATGCGAAGAATAAAATCTTTTTCTATGAAAAAAGAAAATCCAATTCGCACCCTCCAATTCTATTGCCAATGAGAAACGCTAAAAATTCCAAGTTAATCCAAAATCCATCCTTTAGCGTTAAAATTTTTCATTCTTCAAAACTCCAGGACATAATACACATCCTCTGCCACTCGTACATTCTCACAATATTAGTTTTATGAATCATTCATTTCCTTCCCACATCACAAATCTTACATTCTCATTTCCATTTATTTCCGCCAGTGAACGTCATTGCTCAGTGCGACGTCTGAGTAGAACTCTAATTTCACGCCCTTTCCCATCGTAAATTGCACACACATATTGTATGAGTCCTTACAGTACGACACGTAGGTACGTTCTCCACCCCTACCGTACGAGCGCCAAAACATCACACACTCACTCGCCCCCATATCCAAGAGTAGCTTCAATTGTGTACCCACATCAACATTACAACAATTTAAAATCAATTTCGGTCTTTAATCCTGGAAAAAGTTTATGCAACTCCTTTAGCACTGGCTTTGGTTATAAGACCAACAAGAGTACTCTTCACCACTAACCCAGTTTCGCTTCCTTTGCTCTGGTTTTGAGCAGTTTTTTCTTCTTTTTTCTCTTTTTTCCGCTTGTTCTTCTTCCTAACTGTTTTGTATGTTATTCTTTCATTCCACTTTTCTGTACAAACGTAGGTACATATACAAAAATGTATCTACGGCTGATTTTGTTGTGCTATTAACAGTGTTATAAGGTAGTAGGGTAAGTCAGCACGTCTATACATTACGATCTGGACCGCATGCTCCTCTATACATATACAGCAGTTCTAGGATAACCCCTTCCAACGTCCATAATACACTTTCTAAACGTATTTTGGACAAATAAATGAGGTTCGTCTTGGCGTTGTGTCTCTCTAATGCCATTCCCATGGCACCATAGTGAAGAAAGCAAATAACAGAAAAAGAAGATAAATGCACATAACCCTTTTTCGGTGAGGTGGACTTGGCTTTAGTGCTCGTGTTTGCCCCCCTTAGGAGTGGGCACCTACCGAAAAATAAAAATAAAATAAAAACATAGATTTGAGAATTCTTAAGAGGAAATATCCACGGATAAACAATACAATAAAAACGGAAAAAGATTTTGGAATAGTTTTTGGCTTTTAAATTCCTGCTTTAAGTACCATTCTAACAGGGTGACAAGAGAACCTTGAATGCAAGAGGTTTTTGACACCTTGTTTGTAAGAGTTCGCTTATAATAAATTTATGTCGACGCACGGTGCGTCTAGGCTGTGGTTTTGTGTTTGCCTTGGCTCATTAAAAAGTGCCGTGAATGTATAATAGGATCATGTTCGAGATATATCGTGGATATGAGAATAATTACAATGTCAGAATATACATAGGATAGGACATTTAGCAATAAAGCAGAGTCGTTAT
Source organism: Melanostoma mellinum (assembly GCA_914767635.1). Classification (NCBI taxonomy): domain Eukaryota; kingdom Metazoa; phylum Arthropoda; class Insecta; order Diptera; family Syrphidae; genus Melanostoma; species Melanostoma mellinum. The sequence continues at coordinate 206,758,703 of OU612058.1, forward strand.
AATTTTTATAAGCTTACACCAAACAACAAAGAAATAACTTTATTATTAGCCTGCTTAATACATGATGTGATTATACATTATAGAAAAAATTATCGAAAGAAAAGTATAAAATAAATTAGTGAAAAGAAAAAAAGCAAAGTAGAATTAAGAAAGAGAAAAAATTATTAGATATACATCTAATAAAATTTAGTTGAGTATAGAGATAAATGACGGATCACTTTCAGTCACAATTCTCAATATAACCTTTCTGGAATATGAGTATTCTGAAAATAAGACATCAAAATCGGTAAAAAGAATCTTATGAGATTTTTGAATTTTTATGTTTGGGAATTTTGAAATTAATATAACTACTACGATTAAAGCACTACTAGAATTAAAGGTACAGTAAAACCCGCTTAAGAGAAACCCGCTTAAGAGAAAAACCCGCTTATCTGAAAGAGCTTTTTCATCCCCGAGTATTTGTAGACCAATTGCCTATTAAACACTCCGCTTAAGTGAAACTCGCTTAAGTGAAAAACCCGGATAACTGAAACATATTTTCTGTTAAATTTCATATTTTTCATTGAAAAAAACTCTCTTAAGTGAAAAAAAATTTTATCGAACAGAACAATTCGAGCCAACAAAAAATTGATGGTTAGATCAGTGGAAAAAATCTGAAAATATTCATTTTAAGAAGATTTGTGGTGAAAATAATTCTGCTGACACAGTTGCTGCTTACCATTGCATTGGCTTGAAAATTTTTGGCCAAACATTCGTCAAAGCTGCAACCCAGATGACGTGCATAATGCTGATGAATCCGGGAAAATGTTTAAGGTTCTACCGACACGACGGGTTCATTGGTAAATAGATGTGAAAACCTTCAGGAATGAAGCTACCAAAGGAACGTATCACCGTCCTTTTCATTTTCAATTCGATTGGAACAGAAAAAATTATTTTTTTATAGGTGTGTAGACTAAGATTAAACACATTTTGTTTTTTCTAAATATGTACATAGGTAGATCTCATAATCCGAGATGCTTTAAAAAAGCACAATTCCTGTTAAACAATGAAGCAGCACTACAATTTGAAAAGTTTGATGCTAGCAGATCTGTATCTGCTATCCAGGGTTGCAAAGGCTTAAATCACTTTTAGCTTAACTCTTGGCTTTAATTCACAAGCTAGTCGGTGACTTATGAATTAAAAAAAATATAATTCATAAGCTAGTATGTGACTTGTGAATTAAATAAACCATAAGTCATAAACATTCATAACTCACTTGCTAGCTTATGACTTATGGTTTATTTAATTCACAAGTCACATGCTAGCTTATGAATTAATTTTTTTAAATTCATAAGTCACTTACTAACTTATGACTTAATGATTTTTTAATTCACAAACTCGCAACCCTGCTGCTATCTGACAATGATTTAGGTGTGAAAATTTTGGAAATCCAGAAAGCAACAATCAAAGAAGCTTTTAAGTCTCTCAATGTTCTTAAGCAGTTTTCTTATGGGGATAATGAACTAGATCTAATCTTGAAAAAACAAAATTTATAGTAAAATCTTAATTTCATTATATATTGCCATATTATCATAGCTGTAAAGGAAAACAAATTTTCCTTTATCTCTAACTAGGTATTAATTCAGAAAAATGTAACTATGCTACTCAATAAATTGAATTGAGATCTAATCTTAGATGAAATTGAATATAAAATGATGAATTCCCATTTTCAGAATTTGTCACAAACGAAAATTGATGACTTTTTTAAAAAAAGTAAGATTATTTTTGTCTTCATAAATCGTACCCAATTATATTAAAAAATATGAATATGTACATACATATTTGAATTCTGAAGCCAAACATGGGAGTGGACTCTTTTCTTGTGCCCAACTCAAATGAGATTTCATTTGATTTATGTAATATATTTATGTACTACTAAATATACCTATGAATTCCAATGTACATACATATGTTATTTTTGTTATTCAATAAATTATTTTTTTTTTGATGTTTAGTTATTCAAACACTTTTATATAAATTGTTTCCAGGCAACTCCAAAGATAAATACATCAAATTGTTTATTGTGTATAACTGTATATGAAGCATTATACTTCCGCATAATGGAACTTTTAAATCCGCTTAAGTGCAATTTTTTTTCACTTATCAGGACTCCGCTTAAGTGAAATTTTTTTCACTTAACCGGGTTTCAATGTAATTTGCGTTGAAATAAAGAAATATGATTTCTGAACCGTTGCAACGTTTCGGTATGAGTAGAGTGTTGCTTAAACATTTTATATTTTAAGCGTCTTTTGCCGATTTTCAAGTTTAACCGTTTTTTTTCATTTTTATTATCACAATCCGGATCGGATCATGAAAATAAAGCAGCTTTAGATCACCATATTTTTTATCATTTCAAGTTGGTAGCTGTGTGAAATTCGTTCTTTCTAAAATGACATTGCAAAAGAGTTGCAGAGTTGCCATACGAACATTTTCTTCAATGATTATTTTTTGTTTTTTGTTGTTTTTTTTTAGGGAAAAATGATACTCGTGCATTTTGTCAAATACATAAACCTCTTTTTTTTACTAAATTTCACGAATATTTATTTTTTGCTTTGTAAAAATTTCTCATTATTTTATTGTTTAATCAAAAAACAAATAAATATGAAGCTTCTTGCTATCTATCTAAAATATATTTTATTTCACACAGATAAAAATGTTAATGTGATAATGCTGTTCCTATTGGAAACAGTGGAAGTGATAAATAAATATTCAATGGAAAATTTACAATTGTGTGAAAATTAATCACTAATTTTTGGATCACACAATTAGATCAGGATCTCGTTTTGTTGTTGTGACACTAATAAACTCATGATCTGATCTGGATATGGTCAATAAAAAACGCACCTCTTGTTTGAGTATGTACTAAAGTAGGGTTCCGAATAGTAAATAGATGCATACTCAAGTCTCAAGAGTACTGCGAATAAAATAATTAAATATATAGGGTGCCGCCAGAGCCGTAGCGAGCCTCTCTCTCTTGGAGTTTCACAAAACTCGATTGCAAAATAAATAATAATGTCGTTTTCATAAGAATGTATTTTTTCATTGAAAGAAGATCTACAGATGTATATTTTATAAGAACACTTGTATTGAAAAAGCATAATTGCGTAAAAAACAGATTTTTTATAATATATAGTTGGATTTTGCGAGATTTTATCGCTGCAAATTCATCGATGACATCATCAAAATTAGTTTTACTTGCAACTTCATACTCGATCGATAAAATTGCTGAATTATTCAATCTTTTCTGACTCATTGTCGATCTCAGATAGTTTTTGACTAGTTTAAGTTTGCTAAAGCAGCGTTCACACATAGCTGTAGTTACAGGCATTGTCGAAAAGATTCGGAATACAATATGGACGTTCGGGTATGATTCTTTCAAATTATAATCACGGATCAATTGAAGTAGTTCCAACACTGTCACGGATTTGACGTCATGCGAGTAAATTGGCAAAACTACACCCTTAAAATCGGAAATCTCATCCACGAACTCAACCACATTAATGTCTTTTTTATACTTCAATGCCAAATCAGTTGCTGCTTTTCTCAATTCAGTAGTGGTCATTCTCTGCAAGGACTCACCAGACAAAATCATCAGAAACCACCATTATTTTCTCATACCTCCAGCTGATTTCAGTAATCAGAATTTTGACGGCGTTGTTGAGATTGATACGGAGTTTTTGCATTTATTACAACAAACATAAACATCGTCTTATTTTCATACAGCTCAAATTGCTTCTTCTTTCTTGATCGTTCGCCAACACTTTTCAATCCAAGAGTATCAGCCAGTGTAGATGTGCGTATAAAATTCTCTTCAAATCTCGTATCGAAGTTCTTGCAGTGAATTCTTCAGTCCAGCAATCAAGTGTGATCCTTTTTCCACGAATAAACTTTTCGCTTGCAAAGCTCTAGTGACGCGGTCGATTTGACCTAGAATCTGATTCCGCGCATCGAGTAAGAAAGAAACTTTCGGTCACTCCATGTAATTCTGTTATTTGAGAATTCAAAGGCTTTACATTAGCATTCGAAGACCATCTGACATTGCAGTGTCCCTTCAGTGAAATTTTCAATGCCTTCATGAGGATATTCCATCGACTTGTAGAACGCGAAAAAAAACTTGAAAATGCTTTCAACTGTTTCGAAAAATTTCTTCATTTGCGCATTGGATGAAGCAGAATGTACTCCTGCTAGATTTAAGCAATGGCTTGCACACGGTATGTAAACTGCGAGGTCAATTTTCTCCTGGATGTGTGCTTTTACTCCCTTATATCTTCCCGACATATTGGCTCCGTTATCGTATCCTTGGCCCCCCTGCATCTTGAATATCAAGTTCATCTTTTTCTAATTTCTTGATTTTGTCGGAGGATAATCCCTCGCCAATTTTTTCTTCAGTACAAATAAAGTCGATGAAACTTTCTTGAACAGATACTTTTCCATCATCAATCTGAACATAACGAATGATTTCTGCCATCTGTTCATTATGAGAGACATCAGGCGTGCAATCGAAGAGCAAACTGTAGTACTTGGATTTCCGAATTCTAGATAAAAGCTCATTGCGAACTCTATGCCCTAATAAACCAATGAACTCATTCTGAATTTCTTGTGATCAGTAGTTGACTGACCCTTTTTTATACCCCGCAATGAACTCTTCCAAAGTTTTATCATACTTGCCGTGTAACTTGATAACGTCAGCTTCTTTGCTGGAAAATATGGTGTTATAAATATTTTGTGGGAAAAAAAATTTTTTCCATGAAAAGTTTACCAAATTTTGGCGCCCCCGCTGCGATGGCGCCCGAGGCAAGCGCCTCGCTCGCCACACCCTCGTTACGGCATGCCGTGGAGCAACAGAGCAAGGAGCCCCTGGGCCTAGCGCATTTCTCAAAACCATGCTTTGTGAGGAAATGGAGCGGACCTACAATTTTCTGCCAGTTCCGAGTGGCTTACTGAGAAAGCGCTTTTCATGGCAATGAATTTACTAACGGAGGACTTGTTAATTCCTCGCGAAAGGCGATAGCCGTGGAAAAACATTTTTGCCTCTGCTGGGATTCGGACATCGAACCTGTGGATTAGCAGGTGGACATACTAACCATCACGTCACGGGTACCAAACTGCGAGATAGTGAGTTCAAAAACATTGGCGTAGGCAGGGGGGATCAGGGGGATGTACCCCCCCCCACTCATTGGGATCGATTATTGTTCAACATAATCAGTCATGGACCAAAAAAGTTAAGCGAACCCAATGCGAAATTTAGTACCTACTTCCAACATGTATTAAGTCTTATTAGTACTCGGAGAATTGTACATTCTATACTTTCATTTTACGGGGAAAATACAAAGTCAACTTCATCTGAAAGAAATTATTATTTCGGAAAATCACCTAATCTTCTGAATTTCTTTTTTTATACCGATTTTCCACGAATGGCATGAATCTTTTCTCTTAAAATCTCTTATACAGCAGTTTACCAAACATTACTGTATTAACAATCCAAATGATGTTCTTGCAAAGCTTATAGTAGATAATCTTCGAATTAAATTATCGAAACTAGTTTGAGGGGTAGGGGTAACCGGGGCTTGTTGGCTCAAGGGTCAAGGGGCAAGTAGACTAACTGCCAATAACTTTAAAAGAAAGCCATCTCTTTCAAGTTTATTTCATTTGTGTCGGACATCTATCGGGTATTATCCCCAAAAAAAAACAAGTTTTTGCGTTCGTCAGTATAATTTTTTTGTTGTTTTTATTTTAGGTTTTTGTGTTCAATGTCAATTAATTTTTTGGAAAAAGAGTGTACAGTTAGTGTTGCTATTTTACACAGCTGGTAGTTGTATTTTACCTTGATTTCAAACAGCCAAAAAAGCCGTTGTGTGCTGAAGGACCGAACGGGGTAAGTTGACTAATTTTTATCGGGGTATGTTGACTCATCTTTTTATGGGTAATTCAAAAAAAAAAAAAATGAGGACATTGTGCGGCGAAACCGAATGTTTTTTTTTTTAAGTTTCTAGTTTCGTATATCACACGAATTTGCTTTAATTTTTTTATTTAATTTAATTGAAAAAAATTGTCATATCTACCACACATTTTGTTTGTTAACTTTTTTTAAATTATTTATTTGTTTTTTTCTAGTCTAGTGTTTTTTGTATTCTAGACGAAGTGTATTTACTTATAATTTTTAGTTGAAAATAAAATTGGCTTTTAATTCTACTTGCTTATAGTTTTAGTGGAAATAAAATAAAAGTCAACTTACCCCATAGCCTTGGTCAACATACCCCAAAGCCTTGGTCAACTTACCCCGGTTTTGGGGTTAATTGACTAGCTAGAGGTCTTGTAAAATTAAGAAAAAATGTCTTAGTATGAACAATGTTAAGAAGAGTCATTTTTTTATCAAGGAAAGATAATGTTTTATAAGAAGGTTTTTCCCATTTTGATATCTCTCTTAATTTTATTTTTAAGATAAAAAAATTCTTAATCTACTAACCCCGGTCTCCCCTATATAATTAAATTGAGAGAGAGTACAATATGACATTGTCTCAATCAACACTTCTGCTTAAGATCCAGAAAAACGAGATGGCATAGTTGTTTTCGTGGTGAAGTTAATATATAATTCGGGTAAATTAAGTCTTACTTACTTACTTAGGTGGGCATTACAGTTCGGGGTGAACCTGGGCCTCAACCAACATCCTTCTATAACGACTTCGATTTCGGGCGAGCTCTCTCCAGTTTCGCACTCCAAGTCGGTTGAGGTCTTCATCCACTTGATTGCGCCACCTAAGACGAGGTTTTCCCCTTCCGCGTTTTCCCTGCAATGTGCTTGCGAACACCCGACGAGCCGGAGCGTTTGGGCCCATCCGCTCTAAATGGCAAAACCATCGAAGCCTCGCGATGCGTACTCTTCTGGCTATGTCCATGTCGCGGTATAGCTCATACAGCTCGTTGTTGTATCTTCTTCTCCACACATTGTCTTCGGATACGGGATTAAAGATCATTCGGAGAATTTTTCTTTCGAAACGACCAAGGGTTTCCTCATCCGCTTTCGATAAGGTCCATGCATCCGCGCCGTAAAGCAGGACTGGGATGATTTAGGTCTTATATAAGGTTACCTTGGTTTTTCTGGAGAGGGTTTTGTTTCTCAATTGCATCTTAACACAAAGAAGCAACGGTTGGCAAGAGTTATTCTCCGTTTGATCTCCGCACTGATGTTGTTTTTCGTGTCTACAACGGATCCTAGGTAGAAGAAGTCCTGTACTACCTCGAAGTTATGTCTATCTATTGTGACGTTTTGTCCAATTCGTCGATGTTCTGTGTCCTTGTTTAATGACAGCATATACTTCGTTTTGCCCTCCTTAACCATCAAACCCATTTTTGCCACTTCTGTTTCAATGCTCGCAAAAGCACCTATGACATCACGCTTTTTTCTTCCAATTACGTCAATATCGTGTGCATAGGCGAGTAATTGTATAGACTTTTGAAAGATTTTTCCTCTGGTGTTGACGTTTGAGTTTCTTACAATCTGTTCAAGTATGATGTTGAAGAAATCGCATGTTAATTAAGACACCTAAGTAAATAAGCGAGTTCAAAAGTATTTATTGTCTAGTTTAATTTATTTAAATCATGCTATTGTCTTAGCCCCACCAGTGGTAAGGTCGTAATAGTACGTCGTCAGATGATGTCATTTTTTTATGATTCATTTCAAAAGCGTTTTAGTTTAGCTGAGCTTTCGGCAGTAAATGTTAGTTTTAGGTTACACTACAAAAAAAAAAATTTGCCTAAACCCGTCAACCCCCAGGGGCTTACTCTGATATTCTCAATGGATGACAACTCAGACTCACTACTAGGTATATGATCTGAACTGCCAACTGTTGATTAACTTCAATAGCGCCCACTTCAGAACCAACAAGAGCCCCAGCTTTAATCCGGAACTTCCCTTTCTGGTAAACACAATGGCAGAACCAGGAAAACTGTCTCCCTTCCAGCTAAATCTTCCACTCTTACCGTTCCTTTAACCTCCAAAACCTACTCTTGGAACTGTGAAGGCTTCCTATGAAGAGACCCTAAGCCCAAGTCAACTGAACAAACCAAATTTGACATCCCCTCAATGTCTGCAAGATTCGCTGGCATAATCAAACTAAACTTCCGAAAATTTCCACAAAACAAACCAAGTGGAAGTAGAGGAAGCTACTTATACAGAGCTGCACTCAGAAGAATTTAAGAAGAATCTTGGTAAATATTGTTGCGCAAACAGCCTTTCTGGTCTAACTAAACTTACAGGTGCAGTACAAAGCTGAAACTCGCCTAGTAGACCTACAATTTGATTAATTTTTATAATAATTTGCATTTCTTCCACTTGCAGAATTCATCTCCATCGATTTGACGTCAGGATTAGTTAAGATCGGCCATTCCAAGGAAATTGTTGTTGCCCCAACACATTTTTTCGGGGAGACACACAACACCTTGGCCGTTGCTACAGGTAATAAAATTTACTTGTAGTTTTTTGAGTGACTAGACAAATTAATGACGAAAACAAAATTCTTACTTAAGCCTAACATTCATCAGCTCTCTTTATTGGATTGAATTTTAAAAGTCACAAATTCACGAGCATGAGAATTTTACACGCTTCTGCTTTTCCAAGATGGTGTACTAAATTCTTCTTGACCTATTGTGAGTACCATGATGACATAAGTTATGTCAAAAATCAGATTCTACTATGAACCTACTTGTGTTTGTTTCAGATCGAAACCTTCTAGATAATGATTGAGTTTTGTGTTTAATCCACTTCATCTGCTATTAGCATTAATTTTACCGTTCTACAGTGCTCAAAGGAAGCTTACTAAGAACTGTGTCAGCGTTTTTCAGTAGATCAGAAAGAAGAGAAATTGTTAGAACTGTGTCAGCATATTTTATGTATAAAAGAACAATAATTAATAAACTAGAGTCACTGTGCGATTCCGAACAAGAAAACTACTTGCCCTCACCAAGGGTAAGGGACTATAAGAGTCCGTCATATATTCTGACAAGTACTGGTTGAAAGGAATAATATGCAAATAACTTGTATTGGATTCGAACTGCAGTACACCGTTCTTTATTTACTCCCTTTTATATATCATTATTTGAAATACACACATCACAAAGCCAAGTCACCCTGTGTTTACCCAAAACCCAAATGCCTTGTCCAAAAACCGGATGAGTCGCAAGGCAAAAAAAGAAGAAGAAAAGCGAGTATAGTCGAGCCAAGTACTTCGCATGAAGTTTTGACAAATTGCACCGGAGCTTTCGACGTATGCGTCCAAACACATGATTTTGTTATTGCAGTCAAATTTAGGTCGGTCGGAAATAAAATGTTGCGATTTATTTTGACAGATTATGTGGTTTAATATGGCAAAACACCTTCCCTCCTTTTGTTGTAATTCCTTTCTCTCTTCCACATCATACATCGCACCAGAGAGCAAGCTGAAGTTTTGGGGTGGGGGATGATTTGTTGAACTTATAATTTTGTTCTCGATTTTTTCTACTGCTATTTTCCTACCTCAACAACACACACGACGAAGACATGTGTTCCTATCAAAGAAAACTTTTTGACCTGTTATCTTTAATATTATGTTTTTTTCTTTTCTTTAATTTTGTTTGCTTTGTTTTGCTTTCCTGAACGATTCTCCTTTTTTATATTTATTTGATTTTCTTGCAATGTCATCAGAGTGGGTGATGTAAGCATGTCCTTAGTTTTCAGACTTCAGAGTTGTTTGTTAGGCAAACCAACCAATCATAAAGTTATAAGCAAATATCTGTTTGCCTTTGTAAAAGGAAAAGTTGACAAAATAAGTTTTGCTTTTTTTTACTTTCTTTGCGTCTCTCGTTTCGTCCTCCGCTTTGAGGATAAGTTGTTAATGTTTTTATTCGTTGGTTGTGTCGGTAGGTAGATTTGGTTATGGTTTGTTTTCTTGTGGTAGCTGAACGGGCCTAAACAAAAGGGAAAAAAAATTGTATTCAAAGATGTTTACCATTTAATATTTTAGCCTTGGCACGGATGGGGTATGCCGCCATTCGTTCATTCGGGTGGAGCTTGAAAGTGGCACGGAGCATGAAGCAAGAGGCACGATTGCCGCCACCGAATGCTTTTATCACGACTTATATGAATGAGAATAAGTTTTAGAAAGTTGATTAACGGTACATATTTAGGGTGTAGAGGCAATATTACTTTTGTTTGAGGAGAGAGAACGCTCCGGATGTATGAATTTGAATTTTTGTTTTTTCTTCTCCTTTTCCTTTTTGTCATGAAAAGGAATGGCTTTCAACAGAGTATTGTATGTAAATGTTGAAATATGTAAAAATTGGCAGACATGTAAGCGTTGACAAATGATGGTAGTAGCAATGATGGCTTGACTGGTGGGACTGTATCATCGTTTTGGGTGACGGAGAAATATGATTATTAACAAAAATATGACTGCATGTCACAAGCAGTGTGGGAACGGAAGAGCTCTGAAAAATGTTGAAAAAGTTTTCTCTTCTCGCCCAAAAAGAAGGAGGCTCAGGAAGAGAATATTGCGCTGTGAAAATGATGAGGAAAAAAGAAAAATAGCAGCTTCTTCTTTTGTTCGTTGAGCACTGAGGAAATGGAAATGTGTTTTGAAAATGTGCTCAGCTTAGAGTCTCGTCACGAATTTCATTTGTCTGACGACAAAAGTTTGTTGAATTATTTTTCATTATTAATAAACAATATGTAGGTAGGATGACATTCCTGCTGAATGTTTTATGTGTACGTAATGGGTATGATGTGGCCTTCATGAAGTCTCCATTTTTTTTTATTATGACGTATTCATTAAGATAACCGTTATGTTCGTTTAGACTTGAAAGGTTTAGTAGACATTTTTTGGGTTTTGGATTATGCGAGGAAATTGCCCGCAAAGGAATTTCTATTTTCTGCGTTGTGATGTTTGTAGGTATATTCAAAATTATGACAAAAGACAATTACTTTACGTGCTTCTTTCGGTTTTGTAGCATTTCATGAATATTTTGTTGAAAATGATTTTTTCGCAGAGGTCAATAAATTTTTAGTACAGATAAGAAAGTTCGGCTCAAATGAAAATTTGTTCCCTGTCAGAAATTCTTGTAGTAGAATGAAATGGTTTCTATTATTATAGAAGAAATTTAAGGGAACGTTTTCTTCCAAAAATTTCTCTCACTCCTGCAAACCTTTGGAACGGACTAAAGTTTTCAAACGGAATCAAAGTTTTGCATCAGTTTTGTAAGATCTTATAACAATCCGTTTACAAACGCTAAAAACTTCAAAGAAGAACATCTTAGGTCACACCTCATTAATGTAAGTAAAGAAATATAAATAAATAAATAAATAAAAAAAATAGGATGAAGCCACAAAGCGAGGATGCCCAGGGCCTAGCGCATTTCTAACAACCATGCCTTTTGACTTGTGAGGGAATGGAGGGAACCTACAATTTTCTGCCGGTTCCGAACTTACGGAGGATTTGCCAGTTCATTGCGAAAAGTGATCCCGTTTTGATCCGAACAACTAGCCTTTGGGTTAACAGGCAGACATGCTAACGATCACTGCATGCGTACCACTAAGCACTAAGGTAAAGTAATATGCCCACATTGTAAAAGCCTTAGAATATTTCCTTAAACTGCTCTTCTTGTCATATTTATGATGGTAGATTTTGTGCAATTGTCTGGTGGACTTAGAGTTCACACTCACAGCTAAGTTGGGTCTAACATAGCTTCTTATTAGGACTGGGGATAAGGAAGAACTCATCAAAAGTGTAAAAATGTAACTCTAGCTCATTTTTGTTCGTACATTTTTGAAAATAAATTCAAAATGAATCAAATTTGCATAATTCAACACGGAAACGAACAGATATTTTGTATCGTCAAGCTAAAATGTTGTAAACAAGTGTGAAAAAGATGCGTCCAATTGAAGAATTTTTTCTTTTAGTATGAAAAATAAGCTGAGAAATGTTCCATTAGTACGAAGAAAAATAGTTGCTAGTTTGAAGAAAGTTCTTCAACTTGAAAAAATGAATAGCTAGATATTATTCAAAATGATACCAGTAGGATTTGAAAAACGAATCTCTCACGTAACAGGCAGACATGCTAACTACTACGCCACGCGCACTGCAATCGTTCATAACCTGCGAAAGTGACCAGCTCGTTTTGGCGACTTTAGCAGAAAATATTATAGTATTTTACGGATATAAGAAAGTCTCATATAAGAAAAAGTCGCTTATAAGATAGGCAATCGAAAGCACCGTGTCTTTTCCTTTATTATCTCTTCAAATTCAGACGTATAAAAGAAACTCGTCTATAAGAAAAACTCGGTTAAAAGAAACTCATTTTAATGCACTCCTCAAAAATTTTAGAATAAAAGACGACTCATATATATGAAACTTCATTAAATTTTTTCCTTCCGCAACAGTGTCTGTCAGTACAAAACGGATGAAAAAAAATAGAAAGCTCTCTGATATAGCATTTCTAAGAAAACTTTCTTTTTTATGAAGCATTGCCTATTATACCTATCTGCAACCAGAAAAAAATGCCATTAAAATAACTGACAAAACTCAAAAACTGGCAAAAATTGACTTTTTTTCTGTCGAAAATTTTATTATTTTGGATAAAAAGTTGTTCTTAATATTTCGATGGGAAAATCTGCTCTCTAAAAAAAGATCCTTGGAATTGCATCAAAATTTTGCTTCGTTCTCGAGATATAATGAAAAAACGAATGAAGATGTTTTAGAACCCATGTCTCCGATTCGCACCCTCTAATTTAATAGCACTTTCGGTTTTTTCTCTAAAATCAACCCATTAATAGATTCATGCAATAAAAGTCCATTCAATGTCGAGTTCCTTAAGAAATGACATAATCAATAGACTACTAATCAAGGCTGGCTTAATACCTAAATGGAAAAAAAGCTAGAATATTCGTTTCAAAAAACTACACGAAAAATCCCTTTCTGCAGATGAGAATGCAGCTCAAAATTTCAAGGATGTTGTCATACCCAATTTACTGGAAAATATTCACTTGAAGACACTCATATATGAAAAAAAATGTTAGGCACTTTGAGCACTTTTTATAATTGTGTTTGTATGAAATTCATAAAAAAACTACTAAAAGTGCCCATATTAATGTTTTATTCAAATAAGCCTCAAATTGAAGAAACCTTTTTTTTAATTTTACCCATTTTGAATTTTTTTCAATATCATAAAATGTATGGGCTTTTGAGTGCACGTATGTTTTTTTTTATTGCATTGTTCATCTTTAAAAAATAAAGAAACTCTTTTTTATCAGGCATTTTCTGCAGAAAAGTGACCCCAAAGTCAAAACTTTGTTTCGGGGAGAAAATTTGAACACCACTTAAAATTGAAAACCTGCAACCCTAAACCTATAAAAGCTAAACATAAATACAATCTTAAAAGCTGTTATTTCTACAAAAAATTAAGTCTATCATCAGTATTGACAGAGAAATCCAATTTAACATAGGTCAGGGTACACCAAACCTAACCTTTTTTAAATTGTCAAAAAATGATGTCAAAGTTGAGAAACGAGCCTTAATGTAAAACAATTTGTTTCTTAGAATATGACCAAGAATCACACCCCAAAGGATAATACACGAAGTACGGGACACCCTGTATAAGAAAGTTTTTTCTTATATCCGAGGTTTTCGTATAAGAAAAACTCGGATATAAGCAAAAAAAATTTGGCATTCTCAAAGTTTCTTATATCCGTGTTATACTGTAATCGGAAATTTGGAAATAAACGAGAATAAGTTTTGAGATTAGTTTTGTTAAAATTGATAGAAAACATTTTGGAAATTATTAGAGTCAGTGGGAGGCGAATATTCAAAATTGGATGAAATCGTCAGACGGACGATACGTAGAAAATTTAAGGACAGGTTGAAGGACGGAAAACAGGAAAAAAAGATAAGTAGAGTCTTACAGTTTTTTTGTGAGTGTTGTCAAAGAAAGTTTCGGTTGTTCTTTAAAATAAAAATAAATAGGGTGAGGCAAGAGAGCGAGGAGCCCCTGGACCTAGCACATTTCTCACAACCATGCCTTGTGAGGGAATGGATAGTTCTTTGCCTTCGTAAATTCTCAATAATTGTGAGACACGCGACCTTATTAATTCATATTAATTGTTCTTTTCGGGAAAGAACAATTAACGTTTCAATCTTGCGGTTATTTTCATTTGTTTACCTTTCTAAACGGCTCCTCTAACGGTCTACGAATTGTAGTTCTATAAAGTTGAAAAGATTTGAGTTTTTAATCAAACTTTTGTACGGTTTTCCAAAACACACAGTTTACAAAATAAATAGCTTTGAATCCTTTTTGGGAATTTAAACTTCGTATTTTATTGGTTCTTAACATTTCAGCCTTTATTATTGGTTTGGGAATTTCACCTAAAAATTGCCTGGCGCCCATCTTTTTCAAGTACACCAGGTACTTGGAAAATGCTTTTATCATTCATTTAATAATTATTTAATCGGTCATTTTATTCGCGATCGTCTTTTATCGCGCTACGTTTTTTTTTTTTTCTTGTTTACAAACCCAGCCCCGCTGAGCTTAGCCGTGGTGTCAGCAGCCTACCTGCCGAAAGAGTTGCACTTTAGATTATCAGCGCGATTGACAGTTCGTTTGTATACTTCGCGACACACCTGTTATGGATTTCTTTTAATCTTTCTAAATTTTGTTTATTTTATTTTATTAATTGGATTCGGAAAATCCAATCGCGTTTAATAGTTTCGTATTTATCGTAAAGTTAGTTTTCGCGAAAAGAAAAGTGTAACAAATTTCGACCTCCAGGAGGAGAACAAACAAATTTTTATTTTCTGGCTAAATAAAATTAACAGAATATAAAAAAGTACAAACAGGTTCGAAGTATTGTGCGCGGTGATGGACCAGTTCGGTCCATCAACATCTATACAGGAGATGGGAACAATTCCAACAACAACAACAACTAGTACAGCAGCGGCAACAAGCGCAAGCAAAAATGAGGAAAACTAAAAATGAAATCAAAAAAAAAATTTAAGAAAACACAAAAAACAAAAAATAGAAGTAGGAGATTCTTATGCACACTGATTTTACATTATTGGAGATCATAAAGTTCACATACGCCCGTCACGGTGCCAGTTTGGCAAGTTATGTCCAAATCTGGTCATTATTCTTTCACTTGGTCGCATGGTCACTTTTTATTCCATTTGGTCATTTTTTCAACGATATGAAATAAGAAAAACCCTTCAATTTATCTATAGGTCCTTAAAATTGAAATGTATACGAAAGGCCGTTTTCTTATCGAATTATGTAAAAAGTTCATCAATAAGTTCGTTCGTTTAAGCCCAACGTTTGCTCTGAGATTGCCGCAAAAAACCTGAGTTTACCCTTAATACCAAGCTAGGTATTTTTTGAGTTCTGCGCTCGTCCTGAAGTAGAGCTAGGATTTTGCCGGGGAGAATTCAGGAAGCAAACACTGATATCAAATGACACGTGCTTTTCTTCAAATGACCGGTGTGGTGACATCGTGATTCAATCTGTCTTACGAATTGAAAACCAAGGTTTTTTGGCATTTAGACATGATGGTGCACAGCTTGTTTCTGTCAATACTGTCGTATACACATGTTTTTTCCAAGATCTCCCGTGTGCTGTACGAATTCGTTTTCGTGGGGGGTTTTCAGGCAGCCAAAAAGACAAGACATCGCATCTGACGTTAAGGAGGAGTATTCTTCTATAATTGGTGTAATTGTAAGATTTTCCATTGATTGAACATGCTTTCTGCTGACTAAGCCATGCATCTGGTGCACTCTCCTTTCAAGCTATAATCACTAGCTTCCTTGCAAATTTTGGCGTCGAAACCGTCTGGAAATACAGTTTTATTTGATTTAAGCTAACATTCGAGTTTGCAACCCTAATTCTTCTGATCTATAGAGTATGGCATTCTTCTAATCGTTTAAGTAATTAGCTTTTCAAGATCTTCAGAGGTGAATGCGGTTTTATGTTTTGCTTGGTGGTCTTTACGGGCTTGGCTATTAGTTTTCTACCCTGGCATGATTTTTAACTTTTGGTGCCAACTTTGAAGCTCATACTTTCAACAAATTTCTGTATTTCCCATACTTTCAAAAAAATTCTGTATTTCCAAGCATCCATGCTGCTTTTTCCGTTTAAGAACTTGGTTTTCTTCTCTTGTTTCTTCATCGGAATCAATCATAGTTTTGGTAATTTCAATTTTGTAAAATAAAATATGAAATAGAGTTCGGCGAAGTTCAAGAGGATCAATCGATTCTACTATTGAACAATTGCCTATAAATCTTAATGCCCTGTCTTAAACCCTATATCAAGTAGGCACAAAGATGTTTGAAAAGTAGCTATATGACCACATATGAGAACTTTACTCAATTAGGTTTTTTAATTGTAGCAAGGTTGTAGAAAGGTTGAAAAATATCCTGCGCAGTTTTAAGAAACGAAAGTTTTTAGCAGCATTTTTGGCGACTTCAAATATGTCGTCATTCCAACGAAAATCTTCGTTTACACACATACCAAGTACTGACAGCTTTTTGGTTTCTTCGATGCAGGTACCATTCCTGGATAATGGCAATGGGGAAATGTTAAGTTTCAGCGACAAGAGACAACATTGAGTTTTCGAAGCATTGAATTCTACACGGTTCATAAGACCCATGAAACAATGCTGTCAAGGTCAGAATTCAATGAGCTCATCATACGCAACCGTTCCATATCTACGTCCGAAGAGCAGGGCCGTGAATTTGGAAACAAATATGAAAAGCTGAGGGTCGAGTCGTCAGCAAAACAGTAAAGAAGATTAGAAGTTTCAGACAGGAGATCATTAATGAAAATGAGGAAGAGAGTCGGAGACAAAACGGAGCCCTGGGTCACACCAGCATTTATGAAGTGGTTATCAGACTTGAAGCCATCCAAATACAACTTGTATTGAACGGTCGGAAAGGTAGTTTCTAATCCAACGAAGAAGAAACTCATCGATACAAAAAAAAACATTTTCGATAAAGGAGCCTGATGCCAAACTCTATCAAATGCTTTAGAAATATCAAGTGCAATAATCTTACTTTCTCCAAAACAATGTAAAGATTAGATTTCTCGTGACGTCAATATCATCTGATTAAGCGAGTCAAAATACAGAATGGAAGATTATACCTATGATGTTGACTTTTGAGTTTTGCAGAGCCTTCTTAAGTATAATGGTAAGCAAGTCGATGTCAGTATGTAACAGTGCCGGAAACTTTTTCCGATATTTTGAAGGAATACCAGGACTTCTCAATACAGGTTGTCTCTTTAACCACTGTGATGTCTTGAAATCGAGTAAAAGATGCAATATATTGACACCTTATTTCCGGGTTCTTTCATAGATCAGCCGTAATGTCGAAATTTGTTTGACTGTGTACTATTCTGGTCTTAAAACGTATTTATAAGGACCTTTCAAATAATTGACGTGGGGCTTCAGACGTTCACATATTACAGTGGGCAGGGTCTCATATATACGACATTTGGGAGACTTGCTTCACTTCAAATAACGCAGTTACTAGAGTCTACCTTTCCAAGCATAGATATATAGTTTTGGACTTATAGCTCAGTTTGACTGTGTTGATATTTCCCATATATCTGACCTTGTCCTCACATTGCCGTCAGCATTTTTTGACGTTCAAAATCGGCTGCGGAATCATTCAACTGTCAGTTGCTCAACACAACTCCTCTTTAACTTAATTACGAGATATCAGTGTCATTATTACTCTACATGCGAAGTTTTACATCTGAAACATCACAAACATTTATATTCTCACATCGCCCCTGAAGAGTATTATATTTTCTATTTTGTATTCTCCTTCGACGTGGCTGATAGCGATTCATTATTCAACAACGATTCAATTCCCTCTCTGCGTTTTCCCATTATCGCCTCAAGTTTATATCTTGAAAACAGAGTAGCTTTACCAGAATACTTATGCTGCATCACTCGATTCGCAAGGTGTATGTTTATTTCAGGTGTGTACCTACATTATCGCTTCAATTCTCTACGTTAACTGTCTTTTTCTTACTTTCCGCCATCAATACCAACAACCGACAATGTCTGTTTGATTGGATAAAATAATGTTCCGACTTGTTCTCAATAGTTATGCTCACAAAACTTTCTTCCTTCCTTCAAATAGGAATGGTTCCAGTAAATTTAAAGAAGAACAAAACTCACATAATCAATACATCATTAGTCATTACCAAACAAAAGTTTTCCTAAAACTTGTTAGAGGGGGAGGGGGAAAACTATGTATATTTTACCTATCCCCATTGGCAACCCTATTGTTACCACTGAACAACGAGCTTTTATTTAGATAATCAGTTCCGCTGAGAGCTCTCAACAAGGTAGTTATCAAAATTGGAAAGTGGAAATGATTTGTACCATTCGGTTGGAAGTCTATAAAGGACTCCTCGGGCAAGTAACATCACCCACACTGCCATACCATCCTTAAGCACAACTCATTTGAAATCCATCGCAGATCGAAGAGAGAAAAATTCTGAATTTCAAGTCAAGTATGAAATTTGACGGAATTATTTATTAAACTTCAATTAGCATAAAATGCAAATTACAATCGGGCCAAGCTGGCCAAGAAACGAGCGTTCAAACATGAGATGGCAATGGGATGCTGGGAAGTTGTGTTTTCATAAAAAATAAAAATAAAAATACACTTTGGAGAATTTTCCTTTTTTACATATTTTTTTTTAACGAAGTCGAACCCTGAAGTCAGGAAGAGGGTAAAATATTTACAAATGCTTTTTTTTTTGATGGTTTATTTATTTTTTAAGTAACTTTGCCTTGCCAATTTGGTGGCCTTCGGGTAGCATGACCCTTACTTAATGTCTTTTTTTTTTGTTGGTAATACATTTCTGGCTTCCTGATTGTAACGGAGATTCTCCATTTCCAGTACAACACACAATGCTTATGTAACTTAATGTTGCTTTAAGAAAATTAGTTAATTTCAATTCATTTGGGATGCAAAGAGTATAAACATGACGCGTTTATATTAGAAAACAAAGAGCGAACAGCGTTTTGTGTCATTTGTATTCGTTAACAATGCCACGGGAAAGTTTAATCTTGACATTTTTGCAGACTAAGAAACGGTTCATTTGTTTTGAAGTTGCTTTGATGGCATTGGTTCTGCTTCATGTACGTTTTGCTGATAGAAACTAAAGGAAAACAATGGTATGTTCTTTGCCTCATTTCGTAACTAGATGGTGCGCTCCTTTAGTCCTTTAACGAGCAGAGTGTATTGTTTTCTGGTTTTCTTAGTTTAATCAGCAACTACTTCATTGTCGTGAAGAAGTGGTTGGAAATCTTCAAGAACAGATGATGATGGTGAGTTTTTCCATTAATTATAACGAGAGGAAAACTTTTAATCAAATCAATCTTTAAATTACTCTTTTGTTTTCTTGTATTCCAATTTAGAGCAAATTAACATTCGGAAAAGTGTTCAATATGACTTTAATGATGTTAATAAGCACGAATACATATAGCCAATAAGACTTATTTCTTAATACAGGATACAATCTCGATTCGCGTAACTCCTTGATTTCCGCTTTAACAAACAGCTGAGTTTTCGTTATTTCTGAGGCAGTAGTTGCAATTCTTCTTATTTCAAGGATCTCGGACATTGAAACTAGACTTGTGTTAATTAATTTCGATAGTCGAGAATGCATTGAAATTGGTTTTCACTATTGAAATTGAGTAAAATGTTATGTGAAATTTTTACTAGAATCGTGTTGTTATAAATATAGTAGCATAAGATAGGTGGGCGTGTATGATGTTGCAACTTAAACGGCCCACAGACACAACACTTGTCTAGAGCGATGGGTGTTGCAATGTGTGTTGTGTCCTGTGTGTAGCCTGGTACGAGTAAAAATCAAAAGTTTTTTATTTTTAGTGCTGGTGTACGCGAACGTGAACATTTGCTACTAACTGTTCAGTTGCATATGTGAACGAATCGTGGTGCAGAAAAGATAGACCAGAATTTTTCTAATTCTTTAGTGAGATTACTTTCGCAACTAAAGTGTGTGTGATTTGGTGTGGGATGGGTGGCGGAATGCAAAATCGGTGTCACCGGTTTCAGATACAAGTGATCTGTCTGTGCGTCCTTTTACAGTGAAGTTAATACGATCGAAAAAAGGCATATTTTTAAGATTATTTTTTGGCGTAACGAATATTGTTTTTTTTTATTGAAAACATAAAATAAGGGGTGCAGTGCAGTAGCCCCACGGCAATAAGACCCGTAGGCCTTATTGCCCAAAAAAAAAATGGAAATAACGCCCTCGGGCTTTGTTTCCACTTTGAAGAGGCAATAAGACCCACCAAAGAAGAGAATTAAGCCCCATGTCTTTTGTTGCCATTTTGAAGCAGCATTTTTATGAGTCTGTTGGACATGGTATCTTAAAACTAGTTATCCTTCTTAGAAAGTATTAAGAACATAGTGGCTACGCTAAATGTATTTCTCTTTATTTGAACGAAAAAACATTTTGAGGTATCGAAAAACAAAGCTATAAAATTTGGGCACTTATTTCAGCTTTCCATGGATTTATAGCTCACGTTGTCTCCCACTTCGTGACATAGGATGATGGAAACTCAGTCCACTTTCTTATGCGCACATAATAACTAAATCTACTTTTTTAACGTTTGTTTTGCCATTAGCTACTTCCTCCTGGTCTGTTCGTGTAAATTTTTATATGTTCAACCACAAGCCAATTCTACTCGAAGGAAAAATTTCGTACGCATCGATTCGCTTTTTACTCACGAATACAATAATGAAGCTTAAAGCGAAGCGGAAAACATTTTCTCAAGGGAGTATGGATGTGTGGTGTAAAAATAAAAATTCGCGTGAAAATTCATACTGAAAAGAAGTTAAAGTGCAAACGGTGAGTCTTCTTTCCATTACGAAATGATATTTGAGTTTGCAGAAAAAGGAACTAAGGCCCGCGGCTCTTACTGTCATTTCATCATGGAAATAACGCCCGTGGGCCTTACTTCCAAAACAAAGAGGAATTAAGACCCACGGGTCTTATTGCAGTGGGCCTTATTGCACTGCACCAAAATAAGGTAACATTTAAACAACATTCTCCTAAATTTGCATTGCAAAAAATTCAAAACGGAGCGAGTGAAAGTTAAACTCCGGAGACGCCTCGAAAAAAAAAATTGTTTACGTTGTGCGCCATAACTCGCAACAGAATCATCTGAAAGATGTTTCTCGAGGTAATGAAGGGAGGATATTTTTCGATTTTTTGATTTTTCGTAGCACTTGGGAGCCAAAAACCCGATTTTCGCAAAAAAAAAAACAGTTAATTTGTTGTTGAAAAATTAGTAATTATTAAAAAAAATGAAAAAGCTCTCGACAGTAACTGGTGAATCATGTGAAGAAATACTGTGCACAATTTTGAAGCAATTGATCCAGTAGACTTTGAGTTATTGTGCACACGGACTTCAAGTATGACAGGCCTCAGAAGAATGGTTCGAAAAACACAGAACAGATTCATCGTTTAGCGCGCATAAATAATTTTGAGAGCAATATACTATTATACACCATGCCTCGAATATAAATTACAAGAACGGAACAAACCCGTTTATGAAGGAATTTATTCAGAGTTGAAAAATACAATAGCGTAACACCATTAAGCACTGCGAATAAAAACTTGCTCTTCGAATAACAGTAGTCTGCCAGATCTTACGAGGAAAGTCACAACGAATGAATTCGAGAATGGTGGACTACAGCAGTCAAAAATCATTTGATTTAAAGGCTTTTAAGCATCTTCTAATACTAGGATAGGGAGTTGAAACAGAGATGGTGGCAGGTGAACGGGTGACGGATCTGCACGTCAAACGTTAGATCCTTCAACGAACTCTGCGCATTCGTCGGAAGCGCTAGACTGTTGAACAGCAGCAGATTGTGATGTGCTTTTTTCTCTAGAGCTGAGGTATGCTCGTCGGGTCCAGGGTCGACCAAAGAAAACACGTAAGACTTCGGTTACGAAGAAGGTCCAATCCTTTTATCTGTCTTAAAGCTAGTCTAATATAATGTTTATTACTTCTTATCACTAATGCTGGTGATCGGTGGTTCCAACGCTGGTAGGTTTTTTGTCCTATGCCGGCAAAAGGGTCATCAAGTACGGGTTTTTAACCACTGGTAAATCAACAGTCATATACGGGCATCAACAGGCAAATCCTGGCATCAACAGTCAAAATACTGGCATCAACGGCTTAATAGCCGGCAAGATAAAACCCAAAAGTCTTAAAGAGGCTAGTGGGGGATTTGGGCTAGGTACTCCAGGAGACCTTGCTTAAAATTGGGAATGTCTGGGCACACTACATACCCTAGTATTCTAAACTGGTACTTTTCCAACACGGACTGACTTCGCCCTTCTCATATTATTCAGGATGCCATATAAAATTATCTACACCTAGTGCGTATGAGTTCCATGGCATGAGTGAAAAATATTATGTGACAATATTGGTATGTGTATTAGGGCTTGCATCTGTAACTTCGTTACAAGATATAACGCCTATCAAAGAAGAGCTATGGAATTGGCGGGCATAAGGAAGATGAAAAACTGCGATAACTGAAGATAACAGAAATTACGCATGCTTGGGTGCGAATGTGACGTTAGACGGAAAGCCATAGTAGCGAAAATGAGGTATAGATGATAATATAAGGGCAGCCCGTATGAGGGCTAAATTTGCCAGCCTTAGCCTTATAAGCTCCCACGCTTTATCAGAATAGAAACACGATTATTCCAACGACTATTACAGCTTTTTATCGATTTGAACGCAAAACTAAATTTTTTTTTCAATGCAGCATGAGTTGAAGGTAGAGTTCACCAGCTGAACTGCACTTAATGGTGGAATGAAAGTATGCCCGATGAATGGAACCTCAGTGTCGCTTATACGATCCTTAAAAAGGAGATTTTTACAATTGCACCAATTTATAGAAAAAAAGGCCTAATTAAAGTCAAATATGTATGAATTTCTGAAAGATCAAATCAACAATTTTATGGGTTCCTATCAAATCAATGCGGTTTCAGACCCCAAACCCCCACAATCCACCAGATTTTCGAATTACAACAGATTTTGGAAAAATCCTTGAAATGTTTATTAACACATTTGCATCCCTGCAGACACGAAACAGATCAAAACGGGAAGGCTTGTAGCCACTTTCTAAAGTCAACAGAGACACTGATCCCAGGTTATGTGTATGCGACTAACAAGTTATATGAAGCTAGAAACGCAGGACATAGCGTTGTATAGATCGATCCCGTAACAAACTGACATCAAATAAATAGAGACACTAGTATGTAGCGAAAACTTAAGGAACAGTGACCCAGGCTTGAAGCTCTGTTTCAATTTGATAACAAAGAATTGAATATGTTCTCTTCCTTTGACAAATATTTGCGTACTGCGATACTCAAACAAATCCAACTCTCCTACCTGTTTAATACAAGTAATCCGACTGTGGGACAGATTGCGTTTTCTTCGGAAAGCTTCATTGTGGGCAGAGTCTCTCAGACTTGAATTGTTTCATGTTTAAGGTCAACCTTTTTGAACTTTTGCTTGTGATTTTTGTTGGTATTCACTTAAAATAGAATTTCTGATGAGCAGTAACTGTCCCGCTTCCCAAGCAATTGGAATAGAGTTTCACGTCTTAAATGATTTTAGCATTGTTGTGAAAGGATCCAACAAATTTGCGGTCTAGAAAAGTCTCAAAAGACAATAAAGTGACACAAGTGTGCGTCATAAAATTCAAAGATCAAGTTCAATCGTTTGCATATTACACGCTCCAAGAAATTCTTTGTTTGTAAATTAATTTGCTTTTAATTCCACGCCACAACAAACATGATGACCTTTTTCTAATCTCTTCCAACTTCCCACATATGGGACCGAAAATTGAACACTTTGCCCACAACTTTGCTGATTTGTTTAACATTTCCTTGGCCAAATCTCTTCCTAATCTGTTCAAATTATAAGTTCTTCTGTGGTCTATTGCCACTATACGAAAATGTGCCACAAATAACAGCTATTAAACCTTTTTCGGTCAATGCTTGCTCCATATAAATTTGCAATGCCGGCCGGATTGTATCTCTTTTGATCTCATTATAACCCCTCTCTAAGGCTAAATCTTCTCAAATCAAAAGTAAAGTTATACACTTGAGTTTTGTGTGTTTGCCATCCTTGTCCACCTATGTCACTCTTGTGTTTGCTTACACAAGAGTATCTGATGCTGTTTTGTTGTCTATGTCGCTGCTGCTGAATAGACACAAAACTCTGTAACCATAAACTACAGGATAATAGCACAAGGAAAGGATGTCAAAGTAAATCCTTAGTAGCTCACATTCCGGTTAATACTTTGATCAATTTGTTGACAATGTGGTTGACATGAATCCTAAATTTAACGTCTGTCCAACCTCTGGCTGTATATAGAAACTTAACCCTTGAAAGATACATAGTTGCGGGCAATATTGCACTCAGTGACCATAAAGGCCTGGTCCTAGTCCTTATTTAAATGTGAAGCCACCAGCTTGGTTCACTTATTACGACAACGATGATGGTTATAGCTGAGCTTTGATGGGATTATCCACCACCATTGCTGCTATTCCAAAACTAATATTAGCTCCCTCTTCTAAGCCTCTAAACAATATGGAAGACGTTAGTGGCGGTAAAGGCAGCATCTTCGAAAGGCGGCATATTCACTCTCACTTTATCTTGAATGGGACGCATTAAGGAGCTAAGAAAAAAAAAAAGGGTTTTGAGGCAAATTGGGGATATCTTCAGGACTTTATCGTTTTCCCACGGAATGGGTATGATGAGTTTCTTATGACCCAACATATCAGTGGGCTTAAACTGTTGTTTCCCAAGAAGGAACATTCTCAAAGGATAGGCGATATGTCTGACGAAGGATTAAAAGACAAACAACAAATTAATTGTATATCCTGTGATTAATACTGCTGGCATTTTATCGCGTTTTCGTAATTAATTGCCATTAAGTTTGTGGCATTTTGACTCCTCGGCAGAGAGTACACGGCCCACACAGCTTACATTGATGTTTCATTCGTTGGCGCCAACCACCTATGGCGAAATAAATGTCAACAAACAGTTTTGAATTAGAATTCAGAGCACGATATCGTTAACAAGGTTCATTTTAAGGTTGATGGTAATTCATCATGTGCGTTGTTGATTAACTCTGCATGCTGTCGCCACCATAGAGTCAGACCCGTCGTCCGGGTCGTCTTCCAAGGATCGGTTTTGTTTATTCTTTGTGTCCGCATTAGTAGCTAGGTAGGTAGGTAAATATGTATATCTACGAGTTTGTTTGAAAATTCGCCATCCTTTCCTGCAAATGATGATGTTCCGTTCCTTTCGAGGGTGGTAAGGAGAAGCAATTCCTTTCAAATCCAGCACAGCAAACAAACAAATAAAAAATGATTCTAGGATTGAAGATTCATAAAATGTTTTTTTCTGCTGAGCTTTTGTTGACCAAATTCTATTAACAATAAGGGATTGTGCTTAACTTGTTGAAATATTTTTGATATAATGCCGAAAATCTTCTTTCTATTTTTCCATTTTTTTATTTTTCTGTGTTGGTGGGACAGATGTGGATGTTCAAAGAGCCGTTAAAATACTGCAATTTACATATTTTATACGAAGGGTGGCTTTGGAGATATGTCCGTGTCTTGACAGTAGTAACTGTGTGGACTTAGGTGGGACATTTGGCTTGAAGTTAATGTGTTTGAAGGATAACGGGGCATTATTATTTGGTTAAGGAAAGAATCGTTGCTGAATTTGAATAATAAATGACCGAATATAAAGCCAACTCGGATCATATGGTTCAAAGGAGACCTTCAATAAAATAAAAATGTGAAACGACACGAAGTGTGTTCTTCATTCCCCAGCAACGAGCGCATTTATCAAATTGGCAATGGAATGAATGTTTGAAAGATAATTATGCAAATTTGAAAATTTATACTAACCTACATTTTGCTTGCTGACAGCTATAAACAATTTGAAGTGCAGTTAACGAGCGCAAAGTTCATTTATGACATTTTTTGGTTTGTTCTTTTCGCACAATTGCGGATTGCTTTATGTGGGTTTTGATTAATTGTTGCACAAATAAAATCTTTGATGGGATTTCTTTTGCTTGAATCTAATGTAATTTTAGGACTACATTTCATGATTATTATGTTAATTTGGAGTAGAAATGTGACACACGAACTGCCATTAACTTTCATCGCTGAGAGGTATCTTTTGCTGGAATGTGCCGCGTATAGGTTTAATTTGTGACATAAACAAAAGAGAGAGAAAGAGAGAGGACAAGGATGAACCGCGCCAAGGAAAATATTTCGTAATATTATACCCCGTAAGATAACATACAAAAAGAAAAGGATGATATAACAAAAGTAGGTATGTTCTTTAACGGTGCTAAAAAACATGGGGAAAATATCGCAAAAACAGGGTATGGCGAAGACGGCAGTCCTCTTGATTGTAGCACTTCGCTTTAAGGGGTTAGGGGTATGTAGTCAGAATTTTCAAAAATTCGATTTTTGTTTTTTGCATTTTCTTAAAGTAAAGTATCTTAAAAATATTCTCTGAAAGTTTGAAGTGAATCCGACAAATGTCTTTCGTGCTATTCAGCTTTATTTTCAGCTTCCATTACTGTACATTAATATAGGCTGTAAAACTGTAAATGCGTTTTTCTCAAAAATTATGTTTTTAGAACTGGTGATAACTGTAAATCAAAAACCGCTCGATAGATTTGAATAAGACTTTAATAGTTGTTAGAAAACATAAAAGCTTAAAGAAATTAAAAGTAAAAAACCGGTTTCTTAAAAAGCGGCTCTAACGATTTTGATTAAATTTCTAGGGCTTCTTTGGCTTGAAACCTTTGGAATATTTAATTTATTTTTTTCAATATTTTGCGTGATTTAATCCAATTTTTATAATTAAGGTGAAGTTGGCAACCTTGCACTGCCAAATATATTAAGAGCGAATACTGAAACCTTTCAGTATTAATTTATAAATAAACTAGCTGTGCCCGCGACTTCGTCTGCGTGGAATAGTGACTTTCGGCAGCATTTTTAGTTTTTAGGCTACTTATTTTGCAAATAAGACACGTGCACTTTGAGAAACTATTGCTTAATTATTTTATTTCAAAACATTTTTGCACACGACGTTCTTACTTTTTCCATTTTTTGTCAAATAAAAAGGTTTTGCGAGTTTGACTCTTTTAAACTAAAATGACAAACCAGTGGGAATTAAAGAAATACGGGGAATTAATAGTTTTCTCCTTTCGCTGTTTCAGTTATTATTAAATCTTTTATAATGCCGCATCCCAGATGTGTAATTTGAAACTGTGTACAATTCTAGATTACCTACTCATTATTGGCACTGGAACAGAAACTTGCAGCCACTTCTGATAATTCGAATAAATTTAAGAAACTCTAAAGGGTATGATGTGACTTGCTCAGTGTCTATAATATAGTCTACTGATAGATATTCGACAACATCCCCCAATACTTCAAACATAACTTATAAGCTCATATGGTTAACTATCTCATTAGTCGTCGCCGAAATCGACTTTTCACACAGTCATTACCGATAGCCAATATTTATTTGAAGATCAAGATAGACATTTCTTCTCAGGTGTGTTATCGACAGAAATCACCTCACGGTGACAGAACTTTTGTAATCGGCCTATGTCCATCTTCAGGCTCAAGACCATATCTCTGTACCAAAACTCAAATAAATAGGTTTAAAAGTTTGGGCGGTTTTTGGAAACAAATAAAAATAGACAGACAGATTTTATTTCAGACTTATGATATTAGTAACGACTCCCATTCCCGTGGGAATATGGTGACCGTTCCCGTAGTAATATGGGGATGAATTAATGTTTATGTTACTCGGGGATAGTGTAGCATTCTACCGGTGGAAGAATTTTCGAAATCGGTGCTGTAGCTTCTAATTTCCCGTATACGTTCCCTCTCGCGTGGAAATTTAGGGATAAAATATATAGCCTATGTCCTCCTTCAGGTTCTAGACTTTCTCTTTACAAAATTTCATATCAATCAGTTAAGTAGTTTTGGGCGGGAGACGGTAACATAGAATGTCGAACAGACAGAGTTACTTTCACATTTATAATATTAGTAAGGATAGGATTAAGAGCATTAAAAATTTTTTGAAACTTCTAGCCTTAAAAATGGCGGTATTTCAAAAAAAAAAAACATTCATACCCCCTGTTTAGCAGTTTGAACGGGAGACATTCGAAAAACATACCGATATAGCTACATTCGCATTTTCAAAATTAGTAAAGACTCCCGTTCCCGTGTGAATAGGGTGACCGTTTTCGTGGGAATATGTGGGTGAGTTGAAGTTAATGCTACTCCGGGGCTATGGAGCATTCCAACTGTGGAAGAATTTTTGAAATCGGTGCTGTAGTGTCAAAGTTCCCGTATACGTTCCTGCTCCGTGGGAATATAGGAAAAAAAAAATATATAGCCTATGTCCTTCCTCAGGTTCTGAACAATCTTTGTACAAAATTTCATTTAAATCGGTTTATTAGTTTGGGAGGGAGATGGTAACATAGAACGACGGACAGACAGAGCTCCTTTCACATTTATTATATTTGTAAGGACTCCCATTCCCGTAGGAATATGTGGATGAATTAAAGTTTATGTTACTCTGGGATAGTGTAGCATTCTAACGATGGAAACATTTTTGAAATCGGTATTGTAGTTTCTAAGTTCCCGTATACGCTCCCGTTCCCGTAGGAATATAGGGATTAAATATATAGCCTATGTCCTTCCTCAGGGTCTGAACAATCTTAGTACAAAAATTCATTTTAATCTGTTCATTAGTTTGAGCGGGAGATGGTAACATAGAAAGGTGAACAGACAGAGCTACTTTTGCATTTATAATAATAGTGAGGACCGGTTCCCGAGGGAATATTCGAATGAAATAAAGTCTTTGTCCGTCCTTAAGCTTAGAACAATCATTATACAAAATTTCTTTTAAATCGGTTTATTAGTTTGGGCGGGAGATGGTAACATAGAACGACGAACAGACAGATCTACTTTCACACATATAATATTAGTAAGGACTTCCGTTCCCGTAGGAATATGTGGATGAATTAAAGTTTATGTTACTCTGGGTTAGTGAAGCATTCTATCGGTGGAAAAATTTTTTGAAATCGGTGTTGTAGATTCTAAATTCCTGTATACTTTCCCGTTCCCGTGGGAATTTAGGGATAAAATATATAGCCTAAGTCCTTCCTCAAGTCTTAGACTATCTCTGTATCAAATTTTATATAAATCGGTTCAGTAGTTTGGGCGGGAGATGGTAACATAGAAAGCCGGACAGACAGAGTGACTTTCACATTTATAATATTATAGTTAGGATTAGGATTAATAAATTAATAGTTAAATTCAAATAATTGGAAATATTTGTTCCATTTTGGCTGAAATTTCACTTAGTAGACAGAAAAATGAAACTGCACTAGGAAACTAGAAAAATGACATTTTAATAGTAAACATTTGTTGTGTAAAACATATTCTTTGCAAAAAAAAAATCTCTTAAAGAGATGGCTTAACAGTTCAAAAATCACCTTATTTGGGTGCAAAGCCGATGAACTCGCCAGAAAAGGAACCGTTCTACCGATTTCAACCAACAGGTTGAATGTATACCAATCGCTACATGCAAACTTATGCTAAAGCAAGAGGCAATTAAAGGTGAAACAATATCACTACGTGTGTGGCAACAAGACAAATATGGCCAGAACTAGATATCTAAAACGCACAATATATTTGCTATCCATAACCAGATTGCACGTTAGCTCCCTAATAAATGTCATCACCGGACATTGTCTGATAGGAAGACACGCCATAAGGCTCGGCGTTTCCTCTGATGACTTCTGGTTTCTGGAGTTGCTTAGATGAGGAGGAGGAAGAGACAATCCCACACCTAGTCTCCTCATGTCCTGCACTCTTCTTTAAAGAAAACGGCATAGAGGAAAATATTTCCTTCATGATCTAAAGGATCTGGCGAACACCCTTCATCTCTATCGCTTTATCAAAAGCTTCAAATGTTTTTGTTAAGTTAAGTACCTACTCCCTCGCATAGTTCTTATGGTATCACAACGGACCTAATATTGGTGTAAGTCTGTCAGTTGTTTTCCTGACTGCCATTTTAACCTAACCTAAGGTGAAACTATTTAAATTTCTTTCTAAAATTTCATTTTTAGTTTCTACCCAAACTGTTGCCAACATCTTACCATACAAGCTATTCCCTAATTAGCAAACTAAAAACAATTTTTCTATCGTTTAATGGACGTACCAATTTTTTCTTAAAAACGTTCACCAGTGAGAAACGGTGGCGGTGGCGAGTTTTTTTCAATTGCAGCAATTCTTCTATATGAAAAGCTATTATTGCAGCTGATGACCATCATTCTAATAGATCGCAAAGCAAACTTCTTGCATGATTCAGGCTCGTTGTAGATACACTCAAAGGAAGTTCTTCCTTTAGTTTCGTTCGTTTTCCATTGAACTATCTTTTTTTTTTTAATTGGAAAACGGTTTGTTATTTTCCACTAAATATTAAATATTGTGATTCGGGAGCTAGCACTCGAGAGACAGAATTTGTACTCGCACTTGACGGACAGTGATTGATGCAACAAACTTTACATTTGCATTTAATCTTTCATTACATTTGAGAAAATACTGCCAAACAAACGAGTATTCGACTGAACTTGATAGTTTTTGGGACAGTGAAAGTGGCCAAGGATCCCGAAGTCTTCGGGCATTATAGCTCACCATTATGACGACTAGGGGACTAGGTAACGAAAACCAAATTCTATATAATGTGAGATGACTTTTCTGTCAAATTTTACCAAAATTTAATAGTAATTTGAGAATCTAAAAATGTTTCAAACAATTTAATCTGAATAACACAGATTTAGTTTCATCTTTACGCGAGAGTTGCTTTCACTTGCCAGACCAGAGTCTAGATCTATGTATTTATTTTAAGGAACTGGGGCTCGATTCTGTTACTGTGAACCTGTGAAGTGATAAAAGATATCACATCCTCACAGCAAATTCGATTCTCGTTCTGTGAAAAAATTAAAGCGAACGTCAAAATTTCTTCACATGATAAATTATTTATCAGAAAAGAATTTGTCAATGAAGTTTAAATTTGAGAATGACTTATAACTGTTGACGGCTCACATTTTCATTCAAAAGACTGGACGGAACTAAGTGTTCAGTTGAACAGCTTAGGGGAAGCCTTAAAAGATGGACCGAAATGGAGGAAATATTGCAAGGAACTTGTGTGAGTTTTATATGTAGAAACATTATTGTAGACATGAAATCACTAAATATTTTCTATTACGCACAGAATAAGTGATCGACGTCGTGACATCACCGCGAAGCGAAGGAACAAAGTGAAGATAGGACATCTTGGTTAACATAACGTTGAAAACTGCCTGTGGCGATATATCTCAAAACTCAAAGCACTCAACACTTTCAAATGGCATGGAAGGGCACTTTTACGGCTTGATGAAATCTTATGTGTTTTTAATTGGTCTATCAACTCCTAACATAAAAACTTCGGAAAACGATAGAATTGAATGAGGTGGTCCTCTGTTGCATTTTCAAATTAATTTTGTCCGTCTCGGAGTGACCGCCTCAATATCCTCATTTTCTTCCTGGGCAGATAATTACATGTATAAAAAATGGCTTTTTCGTAAGAAAAGATATTTTCGTAATGATATTACATTTGCTCAATACGGCCGGCGTCTATTATTAAATATCTACTGAATGTAATTAATATGTCTGACATGTTTTGAAATATTTTTTGAAAATAAAAATAAAAATTTACGCAAAAGTGACAACATTTATCATTTAGTACTTTTAAGTACATACTGTCAGAGTGATTCATCATGAGTTCAGGAATCGTATCAGATTTTTTTTGTGAAGTGATAAATTGAAAAAGCTCTGTGAAGACGGAAATGAAATAATTTTTATCACTTCATATCTTCACAGTTACAGAATCGATCCCCTGGTTGCATGAGAATTTCCAATTGTTAATTTGTTCACTAACCATTTTTATCATGGTAAAGTAAACGAACGAGCAACATCTGCAAATCATGAAAGTTTTTTTTAGCGAAATTTGGAACTTTAAGAGCGTTAACTCCAATTTTTTCAGTCGTTATAATGCAGAGACAAACAAAAGCTTAGCGCTAAAATATGAATTTATATATTGTTTGTGTGATGTTGTCATGTCAGTGAAACAACGAAGAGTCGAAAATGTCGTTGCCATTTCAGCGTCGCAAATTGATCCAAATCAGTCAGTTCCACGGTGTCCAATTGGGTCCAACACATCGACCGCTGCATTTGTGCTCGAGTTGGAATTAGGAACAAAGTCAAGATAAATTCATATACTTAAATGCTTTGGTTGTACTTCATTCAATCCGATAATAAGGTTTTTGAAAAACAGTTGTCAAGTTTTCTTTATTGGAAAACCCGATACAAATAGGTGGTCTATTTAGTGCAGTAGCGAAAAGTCTGTCTTTCAATTCCGAAAATCCGCAAATCTGAAGCGAAGATAGATTGGTTGAACAAATCATTTGAAATCGGTTGAGTTCAATCTTGAAGTACAAAGTGGCGACAAATTTTTTATGATCGACCTAGCTAGCTAGGCCTCTAGAACTGTATGCCGGAAGGTCCATTAGTTGCACAATTTCATCACGTTTTAGCCGAATATGATTAGATTACCTTATGCATTTAATTGGAATCGTCCTACATCCCTACCACTATTCCAAAACTATCATAAGCTTCCCTCATCTAAGTAAACACTAATGGTATCAGTAAGATAAGCGTCTGTCAAAAGTGCTCGATTTGTTTTTCATTTCCAATTTGAAACGTAAAAAGTTAAAGAAAAAAGGTTTTGCTTGAAGTAAGGGAAATATTCAGAGAACTTAATCGTTTTCATATGGAATGGGTTTGATGAGCTTCTCATACCCCAACATGTCAGTAGGCCTGCAGTCTTTTTACTAAAAAGGATAATTATTTATGGAAGAAGATGTGCTGCCTCAAAAAGGATTAAAAGTCAGTAACAAATTAACTGTATATCCTGTGATTAATACTGATGCCACTTTAACGCGTTTCCTTAATTAATTGCCATTAAGTTTGAGAGCAAAGTAAATGTAAAAGCTGCGGATCGTAAAGTTAATTACCCTGACATCGTTTTCGATACCTTTCCTCAGAAAAGTTAGGCCTTCTTAGATAATCAAAATGAAGCAACTTGATGGCAATCTCATATTTAATTAAGATCTTCAATGCGGTCTCTTGTTTTGTACCACAATGATGATAAAAAAGATGCCTGAGAGAAAGCATTTAGTTCGAGGGCCTATTCTCAGAGACAAATGTTAGAAACTATATGACTTGGATTTATTTGACAGCCAATTCAAAGGCCATTCAACAGTCCTTCGTCCGGAACTTATTTGTGATTAAAAAACAAGCTACTAGTTTTATATGAAGTGCCTACCTGGTGGTTGTTGAATAATGAGTCTTACGTCTACACTTACTTCTGAAAAGAGAAAGAAAAGATTTTTAATGAATATAAAGTCAATGAATACAAAAGGATAAGAAACAAAATTGCATACGAAGTCTATATTCTAGAAATAGTTCGAAATCAGAATGCACACGACTTCATTGTAATCTAATAACTAAGTTGTTTGAATAACAGACTATATCATAACCTATTCGCTCCAAAGAATTAAAACGAAAAAGCCAGAATTCAATTCAAAAATAGAACGACGACATTTGAGGAAGATAATAATAAATGATGCCATTTGCTTACAAAATGGATTTAAAATTTTTCGAAAATAATTACACGACCGTTCCTTAATTTGGAAACCAAAATCCAAATCTGCACAAGCTTAGTCCTCTTTCATCCTCAAATTCAATTTTGATCACCCTGCCTTGCATGGTATGACGATGAAAAACTGGACTATCGTGCATGATGGTGACGAAGGAAATCAGTTTCTCATTTGTCAATCTAAATTTACTTCCTCCTCCTATAGTTGGTAGAGAGTACATCATTAGAACACAAGTGCACCACTGTACTTTACTGACACACATTCATTCTGCCTACACATCGTGGTTTGTGGACGACGACATAGTATGGGAGTATGAGCTCGTATGAAATTGTATACCATCGTCAGCTCAGGAAAGGATATCTGTATCATAGTTACCTAGACACCCATATCCTTTCGACTGCACCAAGCCGTATACATGGTTATAAATTCCTCTAAAGCCCCTCACTTGTTCCAATAAGAGTGCATGTGTACCTTCCTAGCTCGCCCTGTTTTCTGTAGTTAAAAGGATCCTTTTTACACCACTGGAGCTGCAGAGATATACCTACACTACCACCGCCCTTTTGGTTTTGTTGTGCTATATGCTATGTGTACCTAGCAGCTCGGAACGAACTAAGGATGGCAATTTATTTTGATTGAGTTGACTCTGGTGTAATCTGAGCTTTGCTTAACTCTCATCGAGTTTCAATTTGTTTTTTTATTATTTCTTGTTTGCCCTTTGCTTGATGTCCTTTTCCACTCACTTCTCCTTCTCCTTTTTTTGTTGCACTTCACCCATTTGTGTCATCGTTTATCTTGGCTTTGATTTTCCAGTACTACTCTTTTTACACACCAACAGCCTGGCGTTTTGCTATACAATTTGACCCATGCCGTTAATGTTCTTTCGACTTGCAGTATATACTACCAGAGTTAGAATCGGTTATCGCGTCGGACTAGCCGGACGTCCCTCGAGCAAATAGACGTGACGCTTGAGATTGCTGCTTAATTGGTAGCTATTAGACGAACAAACCAATGTGCCAACAGGCAAATTATATAGACACTAGCAAATAGACGGAAAGGACACAGGACATTGCTCCAATTCCGCGTTTACATTTCCACTTGTTCACTTCTCCATCTCGTCAACTTTTGCTTAGTTGTTTGTGCACAAGTATTGCTATGTCCAGCTTTTTCTGTACAACAATTTTCTTAACACCTCCCTCTTGCTTTGTGGTGATTAGTGGCACTTACAACAAGGTCCTTAAAGAGCGATAAATAAGGGAATTGCATAATTACTCACTAAATACCTTAATGCGTAAAATTAATTTTTCTAAGTCAATTCTCGATGGGTGGTAGGTGCGGCACGGCCGGTGATGAAATGGGTGCTGTGCGATGTGGTGCGATGGTGATGTTTGGGGCACTTTAGCCTCATCGTGATGAAGGTTCAGCAAATTTGCTCAGGTTCTATTCTACGTGAAATCAAGATTTATTGAGGTAATTTATTTGAGTTCTTTTTTTGGTTTTATTTTTTTTTTTTTTGATTTTCCTCTCTTAATTTCTGCGTTGAACAATTGGTTGGGTTCGCTTTTTTTCAATTATGCCTCAATTTTTCGCAGTGCCATTCATTAGAGACGACTTAGACAAAAGAAGAGGTCTTCAATAAGCAATAAATCTAGTTTCTAATTAATTGGAATATCAAATCAGAGGTAAAAATATTGCAGGGATATTACTTATAGAGGATTTCCTCCTTTTCAGATTCTCGTTTTTGTTGAGTTATAATTTTTTTTTTCTTTACTTTTGTTGAATGGCGTTTGCAATGACTTTTTTTACGGTGCTGTTTGATTGTTAAAAATTGAAGTTAAAAGATTAACGGATCAAGGGATACTGAATTTGTCAACAGATTTCTTGGATAAGTTTTCTTTTGCTTACAGAGAAATATTTATTACTCACATAACCCATCGCCATCGGGGTTTAAATTTTAAACAATTGTTTGAAATCAATCAAATTATTAGTTCTTTTAGGGCCGGTTTGTTCAAAGCGGGTTAAACAAGCAATTTGGTAATCAAGGATTCGTCGTAACCCATGATTTAGAATCTGTGGTCAACATAGAATGTTTGTTCACCTTTTTCATAGCTTGGTTAGCAAATCATGGGTTATTCAAAAATCGTTCCATTTTCCAGTTTATATGTCAAAACTTAATCAAGGAAATTATTATTTTTTTCGGTTGTCAAAACTATCGAGTTTTGAATTTAATTTCATTTTAGTTTCAAACACATGTACATAGGTATGCTGATTTGGAAGACATTAATAAAGAGCCCCAAACTAATTGCCAATCAAACAGATGAGTGGGTCATCAAAGCTAAAAGCATCTAGCATAGCTCTCAAAGCTGCAGAAGAGGCAAAAGCAGCATCAAATGCTAAAACCGCAGACGGACAACAGGCTTCCCATCAGGTTACAACTCAGTTGGCTGAAAAGGCTTTGCAAGCTGCTCGTGCTGCAGAAGCTGCATTGGTTGGAAAACAGGGAATTGTCGAACAACTTGAAAAAGAAGTTCGTGAAGCTGAAGCTGTAGTCCAAGAAGAAACTGCTTCCGTACAAAATACCCAAAGTGATAAAAATGCTGCCCTGCAAGCTGCACAACAACCACACTGCTGAGAACATTGACTAAAGCAGTGCAGAACAAGAAGCGGAGTTAAAACTCGAAGAAAATATTGCCATTTACGACTAAATAAAATATTACTTCAGCCAAGCCCACCCTTTTTTATTTATGTGATATGTCAGCCTGACAATTTTTTATTTTGAAGGAAAAGCTGTGACAAAAATCAAGCCTGAACAAACTGAATATCAGTTAATCATTGTTTAAATGTAGCTAACCCACACACAGAAAAAAACACCCATGTAAGATTAACATGAAAAAATGTTGTTTTAAGCTCATTCTGTCATTTCACATCAAATGTTGATTTGTCATTTTTTCATTTTAAAACAACATTTTTAGCTTTTGTTTCAATCCAATTTTCATTTGATTTAACGTTTTTAAATGTTAAATCTTAGTCTTACAATAAAAAACGACATTTTAACATGATTTCCAAGTCAAAATATAATTGTTCATGTGAAAATTATCATTTAGTCTTGAGTCTACATCAGATGACTTTGAATCAAAGTATTACGATTTTGAAATAAGATCTTTTCGTGTTAATTCAACAGTTAAACCATTTTAAAATTCTGTGCTATTTTAAATTTTTTTGTGAGTGTGTCTGCCTTCCTAGAATGTTTTCCATGATTACAACATTCGTGTCAAATCAACATTCAATTCGTGTTGAAGTGTTAGTGAGCCATGTTCAAATTACATTGAATCCCATCAAACAGCGGTGCGGTATTTGATTTCAAGCACATGCATTTTCCCCATATTTTGTCTTCAATCGCATTGCAGTGTGTTGTTCTCATTGTATGGGTAGTAAACAGTGAAAAATATATTTTCAAAGTGCTTTGACTAATGAAATTAAATAATCATTATAACAATATACATTTATTTGGTGAAGATCAGGAATTCTCCGTTATTTTCAATTTTCTTTTTGTAAGTGTCTGCCTTCCCAGAATTTAAAGCGTTGCTGTGCGTTGTTCCTATTAAAAGGAGTCGAGCAGAAAAACTGACAAATATAATTTCAAGGTATGGCTAAACTAAATAAAAACATTGATTTCTTAAAACCACATAACAACAATATAAATTTATTTAATGAAGACCAGAGTGATGCCCCCCCCCCCCCCCCACATTGTAGACAACTACCACAGTGGATTTCGACATCAACGAGCAGGGTAATAGTATTTTAAACCTACCTGTAGCCGATTCAAAGCGAAGCAAGCTAGACAAGATTCTGGAAAAATTAAATCTTCATGAAGTCAAGAATTATAATATTATTTTAAATGTATTTGATCACATGAACGTAGAAGTAGATCTAAAAAATGTTGTGTTAATAAAATTGTGTTTTGTGGAAGTATGTATAGACAAAACTGTTATCTTAGTATTGAGAAAAATTTGATGGAAATATATATAAGATTTTGTACTTTGCTATAATGTCTACTTATATATTTGTGGTATGTTATAAAATAAAACCCAAGATTTTTGAATAGAAGAAAATTTTATGTTAAAAGAACAATGAACTTGTTTCCAAACAGTAATGGAAAATTATACTTTAGAAATAAATGTTTATAATTACTTTTATGACAGTGATAAATAAAATGCTAGCAAAAAATAAATAAAATAAATAAAAACTTAAACCAATTTGAACTTTCTTTCAATCATATAATCATAACCATATATTAAAATAATAATTTTCATTGAAAGACTTTAGGTAAAAGCTGTAAGTATAGATTACATTGGGTCAAAAATGCTATGTTATTTTACTTGAGGGAAGTGTTTATTCAACGTGAAGCTTAATATAATTTTAAAGTGGGAACAATTTTGTTTTAAGGACGTTTTCGTGTTCATTCATTAACGGAAGCGATTGTTTTTAAAGGAATCATCATCAACAACAAATTAACCACATTTTAAAAGTTTCTCGCTTTGATTCAACAGGATTGTTCACTTTGTTTCGTTGAGGGAATCGAGTTGATTCAAGATGAAATGAGAATCATTTTCACATGTGAACAAATTTATTTCAAAACAAATTATGAGTTGAATCAATAAGGGATTCATGTCAATTTAAGCTTAATTCATGTTATTTTTACAACAAGTTTAAGCACATCTTTCAAACTCGAAAACATGTTAAATCAACGAGAAACGGTATGAAAGCAAAACCATAGCTAAAAAATGTTGAAATATGTTTGTTTTTCTTGATTTTACGTTATTATTTTTCTGTGT
This sequence comes from Melanostoma mellinum, assembly GCA_914767635.1. Taxonomy (NCBI): domain Eukaryota; kingdom Metazoa; phylum Arthropoda; class Insecta; order Diptera; family Syrphidae; genus Melanostoma; species Melanostoma mellinum. The sequence goes on from OU612058.1 coordinate 206,797,470, forward strand.
GCAGAAAAATTGCCTGGTTAGCAAAATCTATGATTAAAAGCTCTGATCAGAGATTCCTTGATTAAAAATTTCGTGAACAAACCGAATCCATGATTATCATCTGGAATAATCATTGATTATAAATAATCAAGCTTGAACAAACCGGCCCTTAATCGCATTATAGAAAGTAAATTCAGATAAACCCGACAAATTTGTTTCAACCCGTGAGACAAGTCTTCATGGTATAAGGGTTGAAACTGTTACTTTTCAACTAAAGGGTTCAGCTCAGCATAATGTTCGGTCACTACTGAAGTGGTGATATTACCAAGATATAGTTAGAATGAGGATGAGGGCTGAGGACCTTTTTAGGCTTCTCCAGACTGCACTACGATCTCCTTCCTCCTGACTGAAACTTTGTTATGTGAGGGATTATAACTATTTTTGTTATCATTCGATTTGACCTTTACGGTATATGGACGATGAACGAATCAATGTTGCATTTGAACTAAAACATTTTTTTCCATTTTTCTGTCGTTACGAGCATCGTAATCTCGAAGGGATCATAGCCCTCCCACTTTAATGCTTTACACTATAGTGATTCACGTGCATCGGTGAACCTTCCGGTTTTTCATTGTTCCATGTTTGAGGACTACTAAATGGAAATTTCGTTACATTGGTCTGACCTCCTCTTTTTCCTTAGCAATCTGGTCTGTTTTGGATATGTTGCTACCTGGATCTCTTTTGACAATACCAAAACAACTGAGTCGACCATGCTGTCATGCGGAGCGTGTTTATCCCAGTTGATGTTGACTTATACTTCTAGATTAGGAGCTCTTTTTGTTTTCACCCCGTTTCCTGGCTTGGGGAGACCTCCGAAAACTTATCGCGTTCGTAGATGCCGGTCTTGGAGGTCTACGAAGTTGCGACGTGTCTTGGTGGTGGGTGTATTTTGACATGTCGGGTTTAGTTAGTTTGCTGGGATGAAGGAATGGTCTTACCTATTCAGAAGAAAGGTCTTGCGGTCTCCTGAACAGGGTTAGAGGTGGAGGGTTGAGTGTGGGACGGAGGTGGTATTTCCGACTATTCATCATTTTTAGCCTCGGAGGCGGATTCAGGCCTCAGGCTGGTGTTCTTTTTGATTAAGAATTGAACCCTATTGAAGTTAAGGAACGGTTGGCAGTTAAGATCTTCAAGTAGGGATACCGATCTTTCATCCATTGATATTTTCAGGGCAAGACCTTGAGAGTTAGCTACCTTCCGAAGGACTTTCTAGTCTTTGGTTGGTAGCGCTTGATTCTGAATGCGTAGCCGTTTCAGAGCATCTTCTGCTGTGTTGTTTGGACCAGGGAAGTATGCGGTTGCCACACATGGTTTCGGAAGATCTTCACCCTCCATCATTGGTAGCTTGGCATTTTCAAATGGCAACCAGTCTTTACTAATCGCATCTGCGCACTTCATTGTGAGCCATCCTGGTTTGAGCGAGCAGCCCATCTGTGGATCCTCCTCAGTGATCTTATGCACTTAAGAGTACTGTCTCTATAACGCTGCGTCGTATGGCAGTTTTTCTTGCTTTTTTGAGACGTGGTTAGGCGTCTCCGCTTGATGATAAGCTTGTCAAGCTCTAGTGCATTTTCTGTGTCATCTTCGAGAGCTTCACAGCTCCCGTACGATTCCGCTGTCAGGACAGAGCTTTGATATCCGACGGATTCTATGTCGCTGTCGGATGTTACCATTGCGGATCGGTTTATCCGTCTCGCAAGGCTTGGAAGTTTAGCCAGTGGCTGAGAGACAGAGAGGCAGTTGCTTGCTTCTCCATCAAAGGGTTTGGTGTTCAAATTATCAATTTTGGATCCCACGAGTAGCTATGGAAATAATAAGGTACGTCCACACAGAGCCCCGCATGCATGCGGATATGACTAAAATGAAACTGGAATTCGTGGCAAAACCAGAGTTCACCTTCAGTTCACAGTACACTTTCACCCATACATCAATTATTGTTTCTTGTAGAGATGAAAGATTATCACTTATGATGGCTCCATCTCCAGTAAAGAAAAGTTTCTGTACTGAATTGAACTATGTTACTAATTTCCCAGCAGGTAGTGAAGTATACTGTCATAAACAGCAGAGGACCGAAGACACTTCCTTGGTGTTCACCTACCCCTACGTCATCAAATATGTCAAATATGTAAAATTTTGTCGTCATCCACCAGAACCTGAGCTTTTATCTTTCTTTGAGCATTTAATTTAAAATATGCTTGATCCGTTATTCTAGTTGATCTGTTGCAAACTTGAATACATTGGTACGCATCAGTAGCTGGCGCTGAAAGTTCTTCCAGTTCTCGATTCATGTTATTCGTGCTCTTTGTTTGGGGCTTAGCACACTTTTTATTCTTTCTTTCTTCAAGTAGCTCTTGTATTCCATTTCAAGGCATTTCATCTTTGAAAACCACTATCTTCTTACTTTTCAGAGTTTTATCTTCATCATTATACCACCATCATACTGCGGGTTGTTGGCTTTGACGATTTGAAAATTCTCACAATGATTTGGCTTTCCTAAGGCAAGTTTGCTGCAGCACATAGTTTATTCTGTGCTTACTGCATTTTGGACCGTGATGTTTCGAAATTAATTGGCTACCTTTTTTTGTGCAAATCATATGAGTTGGCGGTGTTGCAGGGCTACTGCTTCACCCAGTATTACTTTGCAGTTTCTCACCTGAGCCTTCACAAACTTGGCTGCCAAATGTTATAGTCAATTTGAGTTTAATTTCCATCACTACTGTAAGTGGAAAGTGTCGGACTTGTTTGATGAACGTGGTATTTAACACGAAAAGACCCCGTTACTTGCGCTGAATGACTGAATGATGAAGTGACCTTCTACGTCACACAGTTCCTCTGTGGAAACGGCTTTCTCCACAAAATTGGAAAAAGATGAAGCCAACACGGAGAATTGTTGACAAACAACGCTTACCATACAGTGTTCGAATAGATTATAATCTCTCCATCAGGAAACAAACAGAAGTACCGGAGAAATCAGCCAAAGTAATACCATCTAGTTTAGAACGTATCTGATGCAGATTCAGAAAACAGAGAGTGAAGAAGAGGTAGATGAGGAACTAGAACCAGCAACCTTGACACCAAACCCCCTCGAAGAAATTCGCATGTGGCTCGATATGGGAGATCAGCGAGAAACTTTTGGAGATTTAACCTGCATGCAAAGGTTAGTACGCCTTGTAGAGTCCGACACACGAGGAAGTAAGAATCCTGCACTTCTAAAAAAGTATAAACAAATGTGACTTCCGCATATCGACGGTATCTTCACCAGAGGGTGTGGTGGTTCTATCTCCCATACCTTCATGGCAGTCCTCAAAAGCCTCGTTGGTCCTTCCGATATGTCCTTTCAAATCTCCGCCAACAAACAAAAACTCCTCTTTGAGATTATCTTAAAGTAGTATGTGAAAATCTAGTCAAACTCCATCCTTTTCCACCTGCGCACATCCAATTTGGGGACTATATGCAGTGGCAATTAACTTATTCGTACATCATTGATCAGAAATGATCAATACACTCTCAAATAGTTCTAAATCCAACTAGATGTTCCATAGTAGACCAAAATGGACTCTTGCCTCTACATCCAAAAAACGTTTCTTCGTCAAAATGGGCTTTATTTTCCGTATTCCGTAAATGCATTTATTGAACACATGAAATATCAGCTAGCCTCTTTCTCAACAACTCTACCTGTCATACTTCGAACTCACGAATCTAAAGCCCGTTCAATCCGTCGCACTATTTTGGTAGCCCCTGGAATCCGTGTGGCTGTAACCTGAGCATTTGTAATTTGTAATTTGAGCATTTTGTAATTTGAGCATTTCTGTTCGGAACCAGTAGCAGTGCCTGGTGAGCAGTGTCATACTTTGCAACTATGTACATATTTTAACAATGCTCGAAATTTAACGAAGTTTCGTGGGACGTATTTTCATTTTTTAGACACTTGCTAAATTTTTATAATTTAACTAAATCGGTGAAATCCATAATAGTATAAGCTCTAGGATCTGCATACAAACTTAAGGGAAAGCTTTGAGATGTAACACTTGTGGCGAGTCTTTTGCAAATTTGATTTCTTCTTCAGTTTGCCTTTTATTAAAATAATTCGAATCGTCATTGCAAAGCAACGTTAAAGTCGGTTCCAATAAAAACTCACCTAAATCGATTCAAGAAAAATTTATCAGCAAAATGCTATAACCTGGTCAAAGATCTTGATACCCTCATAGTTGTACAAGCATGGCAGTTCCCATGGATAGATTAAGTTTATTTTTGATTGCATATTTTATGTAATTTCAGCTCCTTACACGTTACACCTCCCATAAAATGTGTGAACCTTGATTTAGTGAATTTTCTTTCATTCACTCACCAACAATACTCCCTTCATAATTTATAGCTCAAATGAGGCTCCGTTTGTGTGACAATATTTTACCAAAGATAAACTGCCTCTGATAAACTCATTTTTGGACTTGAGAACAGCTAAATCACCGTCCACTTTTCTATTGAAACATTCCCATCGCTTGTACATACCGAGACTTGAAACCAATACACAACTCATAAAGTCCATTTATAGAATATACCCTCTGTCTCTCTCTCTACCAATGTTGACCATTTGATTAACGGGTTTTAACACCGTTATTATTTCCCCATCAATTCCTCTTTCTCGTATTAGTATTTTTTTCTCTCTCTCTCTCTCTCTTCCCTGCTTAGTTTCTCTTAAATTGACTTCAGGCTGTGACATATTTTTGATTTATTATCGTTTCACCGCCACTTAAGCAGGGTCCCATAATTAAATTCACTTATATCGTTGCCAGTATCTCATACACACAAACACGCACAGCTAATACCATATATGTATATAGCACAAACTGTCCCACCATAATCCAAAAATGACATAGATTTCCATTCCAATAGTCTGAAACAGCCCAACGCCCACAAAACGACGATTGCCTTTGGTTGGCATCGTGTCGATGTTGCTGCTGCTTGTCCCATTGACCATTTAGCCATCAAGGATCAACGAGAAGAGAAATAGTGTCCTCATGGCGCTGTGTCGGCCAGCCGGTTGGAGAATTTGTATCTGTATACTGTGAGGCTAAGTTTTGTCCAGGATATCAGGCCCCAGCACAAATCCTGCCACAATGAGGGTCCTCTATATTAGAGTAATTTATAGCCTCTTGTTGGCACTTCATAAAAGTTTCCCTCTTTAGTGAAACACATAACGGCAGAAGTGTTCCACTTTCCCATATGTTGTCAGTCGGTGTAGGTGATACTTATCCCTTCGTAGACACTCTAAATATGGGCGTTTATAGATTGGACGGATTGTATAATGTTTATGTTTGCCAAGGGTAATATCCTTACAGAGGCTTAAAAAATAAAATTCTTTCTGCCTTCTCCCCATACGAGGACGAGGAGTATTCTCGTACAACAAGAGCTGCAATGAGCTTTATTATCATCAATGGCACGATGGCACCTCCATCCAACACACACACACACCCAAACACACAGCAAAGAAAAATAACATTTTGTTTTTGTGTTCTTAAACTTCAATGGGAAACAGCCACACAAGAGTGATGAGGTGACGAAATCTAAAATAATATCATTTGATGTTCTACTTATAAAGAAAACCCTAACTCGGTGTCGGTGCTCGGTGCCTTCATCAAAGAGAATACTACAGAAACGACGAGTATGGCAGAGCGATAGTAACATAAACGGAATACTTGTAGCAATAAACTGCCTCTGTGTTTAGTCGTTTTGTAGGTTGGTTTTTGTGTAAATATTTTTTTTTTTTTTTAGCTCCTCTTTGTATCGATGTCTGGTAGCGATTTGATGTAGAGGATGAGGAACTAAAAGAAGGACATTAATTGAGGTTTGTTGAAGGAGAATATAAAAACAAAATTGTTTTCCATTATGTAAGAAAATAAAACTGAAACAAGTGCATATAAGTTATAAGAACAGTGGTGTCAACAGTGGGGTTTCAAGCAACATAGTAGTTTTATGCAGTTGACAGGTAGGTTTCATTTCTATAGAATAACATTGAAAGCTAATTCTTTTACCTTCTTTTGATTTTGTCTTACAAGGAAGAAGATCTATTTGATTCTCTAGTAAAAAATAAAAATAATTTCAGTTCAAGAAAAACGTAGCAAAGTCTAGTAATTTAAGGTCGAAAAAACTGGACATGCTTAAAAGTAATCTAGGGTAAACGCACTTCAAACTATTTTGTAACCATAAATGCTACCGCGAAAACTTTTATTGATTGTAAGAATATAGACTTTTCTCGATAATATGGCGTTCAAGTAAATTGCAAAGTAATCATTACTAAAATTAATAAAATAACAAATCAGAAATGTTCCATTTTCGTTAGTATCCGGACACCAAAATTTAGTATCCGGACGCTTTAGTTTTAGTATCCGGACACAATCATTTCAAGAAACAAGCCGTGTCCGGATACTGAAAATACATGATAATCGCACATTGTTAGTATCCGGACAGCATATCCGGATACTGAAAAACATCTACAAACTTGGTTTTAGTGTCGGACACCACAAATAATGTCGAAGAATTAATTAAATTTGTTCAATTTTTGCAAATTGTTTTAGTTAATCATATTTCCAACGAAACCAATGACTTTGACACCCTACCACCAGCCAGTACACATACCATTGTTGTCAAATGATGTTTTTCACTTATGCCATAAAACTCACACGCACTAGGTGTAGATAACCTTATAAGGCATCCTGAAAAATACGAGAAGACAGAAGTCAGCCCGTGTTGGAAAAGTACCAAAAGTTCCCGTGGCAGTATTCGGATGAAATGTCTATGTCCTTCTTCAGGTTCTAGATCATCTCTGTATAAAACTTTACTTCAATCGATTCAGTGGTTTGGGCGGGAGATGGTAACATAGAAAGACGGATAGACACAAATCCTTTCGTACTTACTATAGTAGTAAGGACTCCCGTTTAGTTTACATTACTTGAGGATAGTGAGGCGTTCTAACAATGGAAGAATTTCTAAAAATCGGTGCTGTAGTTTCTAGGCTCCTGTATACTCCTCATTAAAATATAGGTATAAAATCCATACCCTATATCTCTGTACCAAATTTCGTTCGAATCGGTTCAGTAGTTTGGGTGGCAGACGGTAACATAGAAAGGTGGACAGACTGAGCTACTTTCACATTTATAATATTAGTTAGGATTGTTTCTAGCAACAATACAAATCAATACAGAGTATAAAAATGGGCACGACTGGGTCGCACGAACTTGCGATTGTGTTCTAAATACGATATAAAAATCTAAAGGCTGAGTTAAAGGTTTTGGTATTAGCTCTTCATAATATATTTTGTGGTACAGGGTTGCCAACTACACATTAATTATGAAAATTGAATTAAATCACGTAAAATAATAAAAAAATTAAATAAAATATTCCAAAGGTTTCAAGCAAAAATCTAAAAACGCCATTCTTTTGCAATCGCTAATACATATGAATGATGAAAATTTAATCAAAATCGTTGGAGCAGTTTTTCCAAAAAACTGTTTTTTATTTTTCACTTTTTTTTAAAAACCGTTTTTTAAAAGTCGAGTATGCAAAGTTTTAGACCTTAATATGAGTTGTTTTGACAAAAAATTTGAAAAAAATCAAAGTTATAGTTTTGAAGTTATTTCAAAATATCAAAATTTGTTAAAAATATTTTTAAAAATTTCCACAACTAAATTTTTTTAAATATTGATATGCAGTCTTTTTGTAAAAGCTTACGACTTTTTAAATCCAAAGTTTCGTCAAGATCGTTTAAGCCATTAACGAGAAAGTCGGTTTTGAAAAAAAAGGTACTATGGGAGGTACCGTTTTTAGGCTTTTTCTAAATTTTTTTTTTACATCATAAGAAAGAAAATCCATAATTAATCCCTCACACAAAATTTTATCGAAATCGTTGGAGCCGTTTTCGAGAAAAATAAGTATTATCATATCGGTTGTATGGCAGGTACCGTTATTTCAAGACCTAGAGACTCAATTCCAAAAACCCCTCTGTAGACTGCTCCACAGACTCTAACTGCAAATTTTGAAGAAAATCGGTCAAGCTGTTCAGGCTGTAGATCCATATACAGACAGACGGACATACAGACAGACAGGCAGACAGACAGAATTGTGAGACCCACTTTTTTCGTATTCTCTATCATCGTAATGTCATATTTAATTGTTATCTCAAAATTTTTTTTCTGCACGATTGCAAGACTTGCCTTATAGTACCTATAATCGCAAGTAAAATGCATAAAAATATTAAAAACAAATTGTTCGTTCATATTTAATATACAGGGTGTCCCGTAATCCGTTTTACATACTTTAGGATATGATTTTTGGTCATATTCTAAGAAAAAAATTGTTCTACAGTAAAATCCGTTTCTCAAGTTTGACATCACTTTTTGACAATTTAAAAAAAGTCTAACTTTGGTGTACCCTAACCTGTGTTAAATTCGATATCTCTGTCAATACAGATGATAGAGGCCTTATGTTAGACTTAATTTTTTGTAGAAATAACAATCTTTAAGACTGTATTTAAGTTGAGCTTTCATAGGTTAAGGGTTGCCAGATTTTCAATTTTAAATGGTGTCCAAATTTTCTTCCCCAAACGAAGTTTTGACTTCGAGGTCATTTTTTTCGCAGAAAATACCTGATAAACATAGAGTTTCTTTATTTTTTACAGATGAACAAAACAATAATAAAAAAAAACTTTGTAATAAGTGCACTCAAAAACCCTTCCTTTTTAAGATACTTGGAAAAAACTAAAACAGGTAAAAATTCTAATTTTGTCTTTTTTACGGTTTTTTATTGCAACAACTAGCAAAGGAAGTAGTTTTCCAAGAACTTTTAGTAGTTTGTTATGTATTTTATACAAATACAATTATAAGAAGTGCTCAAAGTGCCCTCCTTCGTTTTTAATCCATGCCAGAGCCCGTTTTTGGATTTCATTGTGGGTGTTTGCTGTCGATAACTCTTGTCTTACTTGTAGTCATGTAATCTTTGAAACTGTGTTAAAATTTGACTCCTGTAGGCTAAGGGTTGCCAGATTTTCAGTTAGGATAAAGTTCCTGGTATCCTTTGTTGTGCTTTTCTTTAATTTCCATTAAAAAACTCATACAAAAAAAATATCTGCGTATTCTTCTCTCGTAAATGAAAGCATTTCAAAAAAATCTCTGATCAAACTGCAATCGTGACTTAATTTGACAAACTAATTAACAAATTTATTTTCTTATTCTTTTATACGACTTATTTACCTATTGAACATTCATACTCCAAATTTAAAGCAAACACCCACAATGAAATCCAAAAACGGGCTCTGGCATGGATTCAAAACGTAGGAGGGCACTTTGAGCACTTCTTATAATTGTATTTGTATAAAATACATAACAAACTACTAAAAGTTCTTGGAAAACTACTTCCTTTGCAAGTTGTTGCAATAAAAAACCGTAAAAAAGACAAAATTAGAATTTTTACCTGTTTTAGTTTTTTCCAAGTATCTTAAAAAGGAAGGGTTTTTGAGTGCACTTATTACAAAGTTTTTTTTTATTATTGTTTTGTTCATCTGTAAAAAATAAAGAAACTCTATGTTTATCAGGTATTTTCTGCGAAAAAAATGACCTCGAAGTCAAAACTTTGTTTGGGGAAGAAAATTTGGACACCATTTAAAATTGAAAATCTGGCAACCCTTAACCTATGAAAGCTCAACTTAAATACAGTCTTAAAGATTGTTATTTCTACAAAAAATTAAGTCTAACATAAGGCCTCTATCATCTGTATTGACAGAGATATCGAATTTAACACAGGTTAGGGTACACCAAAGTTAGACTTTTTTTAAATTGTCAAAAAGTGATGTCAAACTTGAGAAACGGATTTTACTGTAGAACAATTTTTTTCTTAGAATATGACCAAAAATCATATCCCAAAGTATGTAAAACGAATTACGGGACACCCTGTATACACCTATACATATATTTTTTTTTTTTTTTTTGAATAATACCTTAACTTATTTTGTTGAATTATTCAGATAGTTGGTAGTTAATTTAAAAAAAAAATGTATACATTTAACTTAAGTTCAGTGGCTATGAATACCTATGGTAAATATAAGGAAACAAAAGAAGATATGAATTGCAGTATTTTAATTGCCAGTAATTAACTTTCCATGATTTCAAGCAATTAACAAGTTAAACAGAATGTGGCAGTAAGGGAAGCTAACCATCGAAACCGAAAAAATGGGATCTGAAACTTTTCTTACAAAGACTAAATCTTTGCTTATTTAGCAGGATCTTCATTTATTCAGCTCAATCTTTAGCTCCATCTTTACTAATTCAAATCAATCTTTACTTATCGAGAATGTGTGCTTTTGGTATCGATGAGTCTCTTATTCGTTGAATTAGAAAATACTTTTTCGATCGTTCGAAGTTGTTTTGGATGTTGTCAAGGTGTCAAGTGTAATACTCATGTTGTGGATGCTAATGTGCCCCAAGGCTCCGTTTTGTCTCCTTCATTTTCATAAATGAACTCTTGTCTGAAACTTCTAATCCTCTCAATTGTTTTGCTGACGACTTAATCCTCTGCTTCTCATATTCGTTTCCATATTCTCGGCCCTGCTCTTCGCATGTGGAACTGTAACAGTTAAATTAGGCAATATAAATCGTTTGGAACTCAATGCCTTGAAAGTCCATTGCTGTCTTTTATCGTTAATATTCAACCATCCCCCATTATCATTATCCATGTGAATGGTACCTGGCAGGGTTGTTACGGATGTGCAAATTTTGACATCCGCGGACTACGGACTACTACAGTACTACCTGCATCCAGGAAACTGGAAAGCTGTCATAGTTTCGTATTTGTGTAACCGATGACCTTCGTTGGAATGAACCACACATTTGAAATCGCCGAATATGCTGCGAAATTCAAAAAAAAAAGGAAGTTTTTCACACCTTCTGATCTGGCTATTATTCCGTCCAAAGCTATAGACTATAGAGTATAGCTCCCATATATAGTCAGGTGCTTCTCAAAAAATATACTTCCTTCTTCTCGATAGGGTACAAAACAGAGCGTTGACACTAATTGGTGATAGTTCAGTTGTAGGCTTGAAACTCGATCGATTTTTTTGCACATCGTCGAAATGTAACTTGCCTCTATCTATCTTCTTTTGTCGCTTTTTTCTTTGCGTTCCTGCCCTGATATAATTGAACCGCAGCAATAGGAATGCTCGTCAATTTTACCTTGAGCACAACATAAGACGTTTAGTCAAGTATAGAGATTCATTCATGCTAAACTCTGCATTACGACTCACGGCATTACGTGTCACAAAAATTAAAAAAAAAAAAAAACAATGTGCATCGGTGTCTCCCATTGAATCCTCTTCTGTTTTCCCGAATGCTCGCACTGTGTTCTATAGCACAATAAGTGTATGTACTGATAGCTCTTCATGTGCACGCAGATTATATAAAAAAAAATTTTTTAAATAAGTTTAAGGGGAGCGGAGACTGGTGCTCGGGTCTCGAAATAGAAATTTTCAAAAATGGAGTGATTATTTCAATTCGCACCTTTTTTACAATACTGAGCTGATTTTTATCTACTCTATAAAATTTGATTATGCAAAGCTGTTATTGTATTATTATGTCGTTAACAGAAATCTTCACCCAGAAAGACTTGGAAGAAAGCATTTGCGCTCTTCACTGTACCCTGACCAGAAATTACGGAAAATGAAAAACCATTGATCAACTTAAATTTAAATCAACTTAAATCCACTTAAATTATATTAAGTATCAAATCTTTTTCTCAATGTTCTCTGATATTTTTTCCTGCAAAAGCTATTTATGGCCATCTCGAGTAGGGTGATTTTTTTTTTTACTTTTTTTTAGCGGTCCCACCGTGAAATTTTGATGGAAATACCACAAAGAAATTCCCTTAATATTTATTTACGGTGCTCGACCAAGAGGTGTAAATATGACCAATTGAAAATACACGGAAACTCTGATGGTTTATTTTTAGATTTCTATAGCTCAGCGGCATTTTATGGGATCGCTTAATATCTCGCTAAGTATTGATATAAGTAATTTGGTCCTTGAGTTTTTTTTTCTAGGAAACTGAATTCTCTACAAGTTTAGTATTTATGATTTATAATTCTCAGTAGCTCTTGTTATTTACGAGATAACTGCGAAAAAATCCGAATTTTATGGAAAAATTAGGTTCAGTGACCCGTACTATTTCGACGGTGTGAGTTACGACTTTGCCGCAATGGGCACTTCTGTAGAGTGTTCAATTTGCGATAGTAGCGATCTCATATGAAATGTCGTAGAGCTATAGAAATCTTAAAATAAACAATCAGATTTTCCGAGTATTTTCGATGAGAAATCTTCACGACTCTTGGTCGAGCACTTAGAGTTAATGTTAAGAGCATTTTGGTATTTCCAAAAAAATTTCAAAATGGGACCGAAAAAAATTCAAAAAATAAAATCACCCTAATCCAGAGTGTAAACCGTGATTTTCCACGAAAAATCTCGCCATTTTTTGGGCAGGAAACTCCCATTATGTAAAAAAAAATTAACGTAAGGGAAAAGTATTTCATATCGAGAAAATATACATACAAAGGCTGAAATAAGTCAATGAAGTAGGTAGTCAATAAATGGCAGTGAACATGGTCTTTAAAGAAAATGTAGTTTTGAGTAAAGCGCGCATATTTGACGCTCCCAGCTGTTGAAATTTGAGGACAGGAGATAAGTTTAACAATAAATTCAAGTATTTTGCTTATATGGCTTTAGGAACATATTTTTAAAATGATGAACAATAAGTTAAGACAAAAAATTTCGATTTTTCGGAAGTTAAGCAAATTTCTCACAACTATACCTTGTGAGTGAATGGAGGGACCCTAAAGTTTTCTGCCGATCCGAACGGCTAATCGAGGAAGTGCTTTTCATGACAATGAGTTTACTATCGGAGGACTTGCCAATTCCTCGCGAAAGGCGAAAATCATTGTTGGCTTCTGTTGGCACTTGGCAATCGAACCACGAACCTTCCGCGTAACAGCAAACATTCTTTCCATCACCTTAAATGTACAGAAGTAGATTATGTTTTGGCTAAGAAACAAACCAATGGGACCATTGTTAAGCATTTTCCAGGCAGAACTTTAAGTTTTATGCAAATGTGCTGAATTGAACACTTCAAAAATTATCAATGAGTGCATAAACAAATGAAATGAACTGGGTAGTAGCAATAAAGTACAAATCTATTGAAAATTAACGACAGGATCAAGAAATGAAACGAAAGGAACGGGCAACAGGCAGTTGAGATGTCGAAAAAAGTGACAAAGTTACATCTCAGAGGACTGAAAACCCTTCTGTGGAGTAACAGAGAGCTACATCAACAAGTAAACCACAAAGTCGAAACTGCATCAAGTCAATCTGTTACAAATCTGATACACAAAGCGTCAGATCAGTCAGACATAACTTCGAGGAAGTACAGGACTTTGTTTACCTAGGATCCGCTATAGACACGGAAAATAACAAAAGTGCGAGGATCGAACGTAGATTTATTCCCGCCAATCGCTGATAAAAAATAAAATAAAATAAATACTGTGTCGCAACAGAGCGAGGGCCCCATTGCATAGCGCATTTCTCACAACCATATCTTGTGAGGGAATGGAGGAGACCTACAGTTTTCTGACAATTCCGAAAGGTTGATCGAGAAAGCGTTTTTCATGGCAATGAATTTAGAAACATAGGACTTTCATATACCTTGCGAAAGGCAATACCCGTGGAAAAACATTTTTCCTCTGTTAGGATTCGAACTACGAACCTCTGGGGTAACAGCAGACATACCAACTATCAAGCCACGGGTACCACTCGCTGATTAAAAAAGCACCCAGGTCTACTATACGGCGCGGAAGTGTGGATACGAAGATTGTATCGTTAAAATAATGAAAGCTAGGATTTGAAAGGCGAATTGAACACGAACTATTTGGCTTGACAAGTATTCGCTGGCACACTGGAAGGAGACCTTAAGGGTTGCGGCGCAACCAAATAGAGAGGGACCGCAGCTGAATAAAAGCGTGGATCTGGAGAGAACCCTTCATAAAGTAAAATTGATGCCGAGAAAGGTTCGTTGGAGCCAGGTTCACCCAGAACTGCATTGTTCATTTTCATAAGCTGGTAAGCGTAAGACTAATGCTCCTGATCAAAAACGAAAAATTGCCTGCGTGAAGTTAAAGAGGCAAACGTGGTAAAGCGTAACAACGTATAACGATTGGAGAAGCAAAAGTCTAGTTTGTCGTAAAGATAGCTGGGAGTCTTGTTAATGATAAGCTTGAAAAGAAAAGAACAGCAGCGATATTTCAAGAAAGCGTCTAGGCTACAACCTAAGAGCTGATGAGCCTTAGAAGAAACACGGCGATCGTACCTTCGAAGATTGAAAACAAATCGAGCAATTGAATTGAATGCAACTTTGAATTTTTGCAGTGATTGGGAATCGAGATCTGCGAACAGTTTGCAGCCATATGATAGGATGGGTATGACTAGCGCTTTGACCAATTTTAATTAAACATCAGTAGGTAGGAATGCTTTCGTAATAGATAACCCTCTTAGTGAAGCATAGATTTTAGAGATTACGGAATTGATATGCGCATCCCAAGTTAACGTATTGTTGAATATTACACCGTGATTTTTTGCCTGGGTTACATACTCAATTGGGCTAGCATTTAAGTAAAGAGGTGGAAAGTCTTCAAAATGAGGTTTATTTCTGAAAATTGGAACTGCTTTCGTTTTCCCCGGATTAAGTTTGAGCCGATTACGTGTGGACCAATCGAAGATTGAACATAAATCAGCATTCATTTTACTTATTGCGTCTTCGATCATTTCGAAAGGAAAACTAATATATAACTGGACATCATCCGCGTACATATGATATTGACAATAAGAAACTACTGATGGCAAATCATTGATGAACATAGAAAACAGTAAAGGCCCAAGGATAGATCCTTGAGGGACGCCAACACCAACATTCAGGAATGAGGATAAATTGCCATTGATCGACACAGCTTGCCTACGATTTGTGAAATATGAATAAATAAGATTTTTGGTTGTATCAGAGAAATTAAAATAAGTAGTCAGTTTATCACAGAGTAGTTTTGAGCTTACACAATCAAATGCTTTCGAGAAGTCAAGAAGTGTAATCACAGATGTATATTTCCTATCAATAGCCAGCCTTATATCATCAGAAACCTTAACAAGTGCTGAAGTGCAACTGTGCCCGGATCTGAATCCAGACTGCAGTGGGCTTAAAAGATGTTTCAGGTCTAAATAATTTTTGATTTGGTTACTTATGATTACTTCAAAAGCTTTCGATAAAAATGGAAGAATGGCTATGGGTCTGTATTCACTTTTTACACCTTGCTTCGGGATAGGGATAATCTTGGATTTTTTCCAGGAGTTGGGGTAGACTGAGGTCATAATAATGGTATTAAAGGTGTGGGTTGTATGAGGAAGTATGAGAGGTAAAAGGATTTTAAGGAAGTCAGGATGAAGGTTATCTAACCCAGTAGACTTAGATTTAATAGAAAATATAGCACTAATGACTTGAATTCTCTCTTAAATACATAATGGGTTTTTATGAAAAAAAAAACCTGAATGTGTCACCAGATCTTTGTTTTACCAAAGCAAAAAACACCACCACCAAATTTTTTTTACTAACTTAACCCGATTTGTCAAACTGTAGAAAGATACTGTTCATTTTTATGGTTTTTTAAGGCCTATTACAAATCTTTCCTAAATAATTTTCGTATATAGGAATGAAGGAAGAAAAAACAAGGAAAAGAAAAGGGTTCTCTTTGTAATTGGGGCTCATTGTTCGGGATCTTTAAAGATTATTTTCCTAATTAGTAACCCATTTGTATTGTAAGCAAGTTAAATGTAAGCAACATACTCACAACAATAAATCTTATCTGGCGAGGAAATTTGCAATAAATTAAACAAAACTCACAGTGGAAAACTCGTAAGAGTCGCGAACTGGAGTCATGACACCCTCGAGGCAAATCCAAACAAAAATGATAAGCAGAGATATAAGTTTTTTAATTCCTCTACGCACGACCTTGTAGCACATCCATTTGACCCCACTGTGTAAGGAACTTTGTTTTTTCTTTAGGGTTGTTACCCTTACTTGAGTTGGGATCGATAGTACCTCTACATATATCCACCTATACCACATTCTAAGCAGTCATATGGCACGCTAAAGGGCGTCTATTTAATGTACTCGCATTATTGAAGGATCTTTTCGTGGCGCTAGTTATTCGCCTTGGGCGGGCTATAAAATTTGTCTCTGACAAAGAATTAGAAACAACCACCAAAAGAAAATGGCAGAAACAACGGCACACGGCATCAGAAAAGCACTAAATCCTTGGCGGGCATAGCAACTATTTGATCATAAAAAAAGGAAAAACAAATCAGATGAAAAGTTTTATCACATTTTTGGCCTCGAAAATGTGCGGTTCGAAGGATACAACTTATATTGGCAGAACCGAAGCGAGTGGGTATAACAAAATAGTTATTTTCCGCAGATGGGCCCAGAAGTTATGGCATCCTTTCTGATGTGCGCTTTGTTTGTTTACCTAGAGTTTATTCCGCAATCTTTCTGTTTGAAGAAAGGAAGGGGCCATTTTGACAGCTTTTCCAAGGGTTCGATTATAAATCTTTTGTAACTGTCACGGATTTGCTTATGTTTTCCGTGTCCCTTCAAGATATCAGTTAAAGCTTTGTGTGTATATGTGATTTTGATTAAGGCAAAGATTTTATATTTTTTCTCGTTCGTTTTTGAACGCCCACTTTGGGGGGGCACGGAACACAGTGATTGTATATTTTAGTAAGAGGACGAAAAATTAGGAGTGTAACGTAGGATTGGGTTGTGTGTCAAGATGTTGTCACTTAAGAGCTCGACAAAGAAAGCACTGGCGGTAAGATTGTTTGAGACAAGGAAAAGGCGGTTTGTCGACGAGGACAACATGAGTGGCAGCCTTGGCTTCCCCCAAGGCTCCTGGCTGAAGCTGGTGGTGGTGTGCAAAATCTGTTTGTGAATCAGTGATATGTCTGTATTTTGCTAATTTATGGAGCAAATGGGTGAAGTTGTTATGCAACGATAAGCCCATCAGGGTGGAAAGAAATTATTTCCCTAAGACGTCGGCTGGAAAAAGAACCGATACAAGGACATTTTTGCTGTAATTTAGCATAAGCATAAGAAGATATGAAATGAGTTTGACACTGGAGACGATGTCAAGACTGCCATGTAGGATGGCAGTTCTTTCAAACAAAAAAAAAAAAATACAGAGAAAAACACAATCTCAACTCTGTTATGGTTGGTTAGTCAGAAAGCGATAAGGGTGGTTATAGAGACACACTCCCACCAAACCAATGAATTAGTTTGCGTTCCAAGGACAAAGTATAAATAATGTGTCTTCGGGAAGTGATTGATTGCATTTATTCTACGAGTCAACTTTGGTTTTCATTCCTTGAAAGCCATGCTGTGAGTATACTAAGAGGTGTTGATTATGTCGCACAATCTAAGCTCACACTTCTCAAGTGCTTTTGCGAATAAGTAGACACTACACATTTTGATTGATTCATTTTAAATTTGTGTTCACATCGCCGATTGGCTGCTGACGCACCTTACAAAGAAGTGCTTTTTCAGATAAGGAGGATAATGCTCTGTCGTCAATGTGTCACCAAGAACGAGAGATTGTGCGTGTTAAAAGTTTTGTTGTAATTTCTTTTAGATGTAGGTATGTTAAACAATTGCCAAACGAGTATCTCTGGTGACTGAGTTTGGAAACCGATAGCAGACTTAAGCTGAATAATATTGTTTGTGGAACCACAATTGGAATTGGAACACATACCTATATTCCACTGCTCGAAAATAAGCTGGGAACCTTTAAATACAAATTAGGTGAGATATGAACGAAAAAACCAAATAAAGGAATGTCGAGGTTTTTGGAGGGAAAAAATAAAAAATAAACATACCCGTACATCAATTTAATTTTAATTTTATTGGGGGCAAAACTCCCATTTATTAGGCTTAATACCAGCTATTACTTAATCTAACTTACAAACTAAGAAACTTAATAGCTAAGACTTAAGTAAGCTAGTTGGAGGGCTTGGGAGTCGAAGCTTTAAGCAGAGAGTACTCATATTGAAGTCAAAATTAGAAGAGTGAGAATTCACATTCCTCAGCATTCGGGAGATGGGTTCATTGAAGCCGTAAGAGGTTCGATGGTTGGGAAGATAGAAGAGACGGGGATTCCGAGTGTTAAGAGGGTTAGTATTTAGAAAGGTGGATTCGTTAAGGGCTGGGCAGTCAATGGTACCTGTAAAAATTCTGTGAATGAAGAGAAAGTCAAATATTTCTCTCCGATCTTTCAGCGTATTGAGGTTGAAGAGTTTGATTCGGTTTTAAAAGGAGGTAATATCAAAGGATTACTCCAATTAAGACCTTTTTCACAAATTATCAACTATTTCTTGAAAGAGTCTTAATTGGCCAACCAATCACTGGGCATGTTGGAAAAAGTCCAGTGATTGGCTGGTTATTCGGAGGAAACGGCGTTTTATGCTCTCAATTCTGACATTGTGCACTTGTTGGAAAGGCGACCAGACTTGACACAGGCGCGGATTCAAGGGGGGGGGTCACAGGGGTCATGACCCCCCCCCCCCCCCCCCCCCCCCAAAACAGCCCGAATCTCAAAAAATAGAGCTAAACCAATCGAAACTGAAAAAATCAAAAAAAAAAATTACCGAACAAAATCTAATTTTTGTAAACTTGAAAAACGAAAACTAACCAAGCGACCAAAATCAACTTACTTTATTGTACTATGGAAAATTTGCAATCAAAAAATGGCTGACTCAACATGACTGACTCAAAATTGAATAAATTTCTCACACAATACTGACTTTTGTATCAATTTCTCTATATTTGGATAGTAGCTTTACTTAATATCTTAACATTTGATTACAAGTTTTAAGTAAAAACAATTTATAACACAAAATCCAATCTTCTATTTTGTTTCGCAAATCTGTTGATGATCGCTTCAATGTCCAATTCAATGTCGCGATGAATGTGTAGCAATGCAAGACCGGTGAGTCTGTCTTCTGCCATAGTCGATCTCAACCAAGTTTTGAGGCGACGGAGAGTTGAAAAGCTCCTTTCTGCAGTGGCTGCAGTAACAGGAAGCGTCACCAAAATCCAAAGCAGGCTATGAATTGCCGGATACATTACTCTATCACACGCATCAAGGGCGGCAGAAACCGAATCAGGAAGTTCACCGTCTTTTTCAACAATTCGATTCCATTTTGCTAAACACAACTCAAATTCTGCAATAACGCTTGCAGAAGGAGTGTTCTGAAGCTTCTGGTACATGACTGCTACGAGATTAACTTCTTCAATGTCCTCCTCTGTATAAGAAGTCCG
>OU612058.1:206819448-206844448 GCA_914767635.1 Melanostoma mellinum
AGACTCATCATTTAGATGATTTAACTTTTCTTCAATTAGATAGGAATCAAAGAAGCGTGGAAGGAATGAGTCAAAAGAAAAATTCAGTAAAAACGAGAAATAATAAGAATATGCAAGAAGAGAAGTAGGTTTTTGGTTCATTCATTGCAAACGCTATACAAGTGTCATTACAAGTGCCTGCTCGTTTTTGCTCGTCCGAAACACTACTGCAATAATCTCACTAACTAAAGAGATTACATTAAATACATTTATGGAATCACTACTCATAAGTACCTACAACAAAGACGAATCAACTCACTTAGAAAGCAGTTCTTCGGTGTATCAAAAAACTTCTTTAAGATTTTAGACTTACCGACATATCATCCTTTCTTCCGAAAACTCGCAAAAAGTTCTTATAGTGAGGCTGCATTACAAAAATAAAACACAAAAATGAAAAGCACCGCTAGAGAGACGATACTACTTTCGAGTTCCTTTCATTTTGCCCACTAATAGAACGAGGAGTTGCATAAAAATAAGAGGAAGAAGAAATCCACAAAAGCGCTCAGTCTTTAGTTACTTTAACAATTTCAAGCATACACACAACTCGTTTACTGTTCATTGTTACCAATCGGCATCCTTATTCCATCAAAGTGACTTCATGATCCTGCTTTTCCCACATGTTTTGATGTACGTTTTCCCCATCATCATCATCATCATCATCATCATTATCATCACAATGATGATCCGCTTCGACCTTACTCTTACCATACCCATCAGACAGACAGACGGTGTGTAGTGTGATGTGGAGCAGAAGTAACGCAGTCAGTCAGTCTGACTGATACAGTGGCTTCATCTGTTGAATGTTTTTCCAACAAAGTGCACACTACAGTTAGTGCATCCTGCGTCAGGATACACAAGGCATAAACGAGAAGCTGCCCCTGCCCATTCTTTACCTATATCTAAAAAAAAAAAAAGCTATGTGTACTGACAGTTTGTTTTTGCCATTTTCTATGTATGCTCTGGCTGTGCTCTCATAATTTTAGTTTTCGTTTTTATTGTTTTCTTTGTCGAGAATGTAAAGAAAATTGAAACTTTTTGATGTCATGTTTTAGACGTTGCTCTGCCGTACATTCATATTTTTTAGCTGTTTGTCCTCCTGGAAGAGCAAAGTTCTATTAAAAAAAGCAAAATATGGTGGTAAGTAAGTAATGCGCCATGGATGAATGTGTTGCGGCGGCGGCGGCGGCGACGGACGCGATGTTTGGGGATTGTGTATTGTACACTCCACAGAGCGTATCTCGCAATTTCACAAACTCTTTCACATTTTAATCTAACCAAACACAGTGGGAGTGTAAAATGCGCGCTTACAGACAATCTTACGACCGCAAAACTGCCACCAACAAATAAAAACGCCACACAAAAACGGAATCCGGGACATGAAGATTACAAAAACGAGATGAAAAGAAAACAAGCATCTTGTCTTGTGGAAAGAAAATCCGTGGAAGTTTTCAGGATGAGTTTTGCAGATAGTGCGATGCGAAGAAATAACAAAGCTTACAGTAATGCCACATCACTTTGTTTTTAATTATTGCAAGAAATTTGAATTGACAGAGGTTGGCGGTGAAAAAAGACGTCCCTACTTTAAAAAGTCTCTACTTTAAAAAGATGGCTGATTACGTAGCTTCTGAGTTTGTGCTATAAAAAAAATTAAGATGACAAATGCGATAAATGTACCTAAGAGATTGTCATCCTCTTTGTTTTTAAGGATTAAACTACAGAGCGACGCTTGCATTGAAAATATTGACGACTTTAACAATTTTTAAGTAGCCGTCTCCAAGAGTCCATGAATACAACTTCGGGAAACCTCTGATTGGTATCAAGTTGAAGACCATTCGCTGCAACTTGTAGTACACCTCATTTGTCTTTTCTATGTTTCCTCGCAGTAACTCGTTTAACCGGAAGTTATTTGTCAAATAAGTCAGACTATGGACAAAGATAAAAGAGCAGCACTACAATTCTCTATGAGGAATGATAGACAGCTTAAATCTCAGCGGATGAATTCACCAACCAACAGAATCAACGGCCGACATCAGCGGTCAAAAAATTAAACTCCTGAATGAGCAACTCCGACATGTTTGGTTTAAAGTCCTTTCAGGGTCTTTAAATAAAAGGCAAGGGTATATATTTGGTTAAAAGATCATTTAGGGCCTTCAATACTAGGGCAGAGTATTAACATAGAGATGGTAGCAAAATCAACTCTCAAGTCCATGCAACAGGCTGCTCACACAATAATTACCCGGCTCTTAATACTCAATCACAATAGTACTTGGCCTTTAGGTTGGCTGCCATTCTTACGGTTAGCCATACCTAAACATTATTGCCTGGTGCAACAAAAATGATTCACAGCTGACGAATTAAGAAAACCAATAAAGCATAAGGACCTCCGGGTCTGAAGGAAGGACTATGCCCAGCCTAGGCTGAAGATACGATAACCGCATTCGAAAATGGCGATGGAATGTGCCGGGCATCAGGAATATGAAAAACTGCTATATGAAGAAAAAAAATGGTGAATTCTACATACAACGGACTTATTTGGATGCGAATTTGCCGAAAGAGGTCAACTCAGGGATATGGTAACCAGCCAAATTCCAGTAAATGAAAGACAATACGCATCAGGGCTAAATTCATGATCCACACGAATTAATGCTGTGAAACGACCGTCGGAAAGCTATACAATCGGAGTAGCTTTCCAGTGTCTTTTGCAATCGAGTTTCGCTCCAAATGTCCTTTAATCCTCTGACGACTGCCTCCAACATTAAGCATTGAAGACCAGTTGCAGCAGTGACTAACTAGCGACCACAACCGCAGTCTCTGAGGTTCTGGGTTTCATTCGGCTCACAAAACGAAACCCATGGATAATGAAGAATGCAGCCAAACAAAAAGAACCATAAATGCTGATGTACAGGAGAACAAGGTCCGTTTTCGACGACATTTACAAGGAGATCAAATACCGAAAACGAATTTCAGTGATACAATAATAGGAATGAGATTCGTAAGTCTTACCAAATGGTAAAAGAAAATGATGCCAAGGTAGCAAGTCTCGAAGTCAAAAATGCAAAGACCAGCAAATAAATATGCTGATTGACACGCAGTCGCTGCTGAGTATCTGAAAAGACCAAATCTTCACACTGCTTAACGGCGTTGAAGAGAGGGGCATATGTATGGACTTTACGCTGAGCTTCTCAAGCATGTGCAGTGCAGATTAGTTGGAAAGGAGCATACACAACCTGATCTGCGTGATATGGTCGGAAGAAAGCACACTCGATGAGTGGAACCTTAGTATCGAATGCCCGATCCGAAAAAAGCGAGACCCTCACGATTGCACCAATATATAATATAAAATATAAATACAATATAAAATCTTGCTTCCAAGTTAATGTAAAAAAGAAATAGTTTTTATAATATGACATAAATAATAATAAAAATAAGTTGCCAAACGCAAAACATAAACTATAGTTATTTATTTATATCTAAATAAAGATTTTTATATTATAAAAACTATTTCTTTTTTACATTTACTTGAAATCAATCGAGCAACTTGGAGACCAAAAAACAATAAAAATTATGATATAAAATCTTGAATGCTGCTGTATGTCTACATCTAAAGCCCCACCTCAACAATTTCACAACTGCACATCTAGGAAAACACCCGGGGATATCGTAATACACGTCTTTTTATCTCTACTAAGAGAGCAATGTCTAGTATCTAGTGTTGTCTAGTTTTAGCATTCCTGTAATTCTCGAAAGACTGTATATGATGGCCCTGATAAGCTGCTCAATCAAAGAACACACCGAGACCTTTGACGTCGAAAAAGGCTTTCGAAGAAACGACAGACTTAAAAATAGTAATAAACTTTCAAAAATCTGTAAAATTGATCGCTTACGCAGACGATATCGAAATGCGAACATTGAAACAGGAGCGGCAAACTGGGGTTGATGGCTAATGAAGGTATGTGTTGTCGTCAAACAAGGACAACGAACATCGAAAAATTTGACAAAACGACATAATAAACAGACATAACTTCGAGGTAGTACAGGACTTCCTCTACCTAGGTTCCGCTGTAGACACGGACATACGGACAACAACATCAGTGCGGAGATCAAACGGAGAATAACTCTTTCCAACCGTTGCTTCTTTGGGTTAAGAATAAGGCAATTGAGAAACAAAACCCTCTTCAGAAAAACCAAGGTAACCTTGTATAAGACCTTGATCATCCCAGTCCTGCTTTACGGCGCGGAAGCATGTACCTTATCGAAAGCGGATGAAACCTTGGTCGTTTCAAAAGAAAAGTTATCCGAATGATCTTCTGTCCCGTATGCGAAGACAATGTGTCTAGGAGAAGATACAACAACGACCTGTATGAGCTGTACCGCGACATGGGCATAACCAGAAGAGTAAGCATCGCGAGGCTACGATGGCTGGGACATGTAGAGTGGAAGCCATTTCAGGGGAATCGCTGAAGGAGACGACTTCGTCTGAGGTGGCGCAATTAAGTGGATTTGTGCACTTAACCTCCGCCCTAACTAGCCAACACGAGTACCCAAGTTAGATTTAACATTTTTCATTCAGATCATAACTCACACTTCCTTCGCGCAGAAAAGTTAATGAGTAAAAGTAAATTTTAGGATGACGATGGAGAACGCACGCTGCTCCATCAGGGTCGGAAAAGATCACACCGATCTCATCTAGGAAGGATACCCAACACCGACGTCTTGGGCAGAACGTCACGATAGACAAGTATAACTTTGAGGTAGTTAAGGACCTTGTCTACCTAGGCGCCGCAATAAATTCAGACAACGACACCAGCGTTGAAATCAAACGAAGAATAACTCTTGCCAATCACTGTTTCTTCGGACTAAGAAGGAAATTAAGTAGTAAAATCCTCTCTCGAGCAACTAAAGTGTCCCTGTATAAGACACTTATCATCCCGGTTCTTATATATGGCGCAGAGACATGGACCTTGTCAAAGGTAGATGAGAACGCTTTAGGATGCTTCGAGAGAGAAAATCTTCGGGTGATTTTTGGTCCCCTCTGCATAGATGGAGAGTGGAGAAGAAGATTTAACAACGAACTGTACGGGCTTGACAGCGACACTGACCTTGTCAAACGAGTCAAGGTCCAGCGGCTTAGATGGCTGGGTCATGTAGAGCGAATAAACACCAACGCTCCGGCCCGTAAAGTTTTCGAATCCAATCCCGAGGGACGGGGCAGTATAGAGGAAGACCGCGACTCAGATGGCGCACGCAAGTAGGAGAGGACCTCAACGAACTTGGCGTGCAAAACTGAAGGCAGGTAGCTAGGGACCCAGCTGGCTGGAGAAGCATGTTGGTTGAGGCCCTAGTCCGACCCGGACTGTAGTGAGTACCTGCAGATAAGTACCTTCTCCCACGGGAACGGGAACGTAAAATTTACTTTTCCACGGTGACGAATTCGAAGGCACATCTATAGTCAAATACATATCTTAACAATGATTTCTGCGTAGGTATCTCTGTTCACACCAGCACCTATGAAAACTTGATAGAAAACTTAAATTTCATTAAAAAAAGTTATGTTTTTTATAGGCAGTGCAATTCTCGAAATGACACTAATCCAAAGAAGTGATTCTGGTGAAAGAATCGAAATCGATCCGCCTGACCTAGTATTTCAAAGAAAAATGTTTCTCCTCTCAACTGCGATATCGTGAACAAAAACCATCAAACAAAGTATCAGTTTTCCCGAACAATTGGAACAACAATTCCAATCAACCATATTCGAATTCTTGCGAATAACTGAGTACAAGTCATCTACGTGGTTTGCATTCAAATAGCAGCATAAATTCATTTAAACAAAAAACTTCTGCTGGTCTATATTACCATCGAATTTAAAACAAAAACAAAAAAAGAACACTCCATTTCCTGCATATGAATACATATTTGATTCATAGCACTCCATCTCGCAAATAACATCTTCAATTTTACCAAAAAACACGTTTGTTGTCGTCCTTCATTTCTGGTGTTCAATATTCGATCGAAATAAATGTGCTTTTCGTACATAGAGTGGAAAGCACTCAAAACATCTCTCTCCCTGTTCTTTTTAGTCGTCCTTTGAATGAAGCAAAACTGTTGGAATGGTGGGCGTTAATGTGGGAGTGGTTAGGTTGTCACAACGTTGTTGTCGTGTCGCATCGTCACAAAATCGATTATACAGTGATTTATTGCACACAGAGTGTTTCGAAATATCATTCCTTTTCTGTGTGAGTCTTTTGTATATAAATTTTTTTTTTTTTTTGTATTTTGTTCGTATCCTTCCCCCAGTTGGCAATCAATTTCGATGCAATGCAAGTGTCAACTCCACATATAAAGGACCTCCGCAGAGCGAAGCACAAAAAAAGTTGCAATTTCCGAAAGTCCACAGTGTTATCACTCGTGGCAACTTTTGTTTACCTTTTATCACACAAACAAAAGTGTATATTGGATGATAGTTGCACTAGTGCAGGTGACAGCCTATGTGCGTTGGAATCCGTAAAACAGCACCACCAACGACGACGAGTTAGAGTGTCATTCGGTTTTCCTTCTTTTTTTTATGGTTGGTCTGAAAAAAAAAAATGATTTACGAGTACCTTCACTCTGGGTTTCTACTGTAAACGGTTTTTCTTTTTTATGGAATCTCTGAAACAGTTGATCATAAAATCCGTTCAAAGGCTTTTGGAAGTAACCACAACAGAGAACTATTTGATTAAGATACTCTATTCCAAATTCTATTTTGAAAACAAATCCACATAAGTGTTGCCAAGAAGGAACTTTGCTTCACTTGCCGCAGTAAACACAATTCGAATAATTAAAGCTCCTCACTTGAAATTAATTCATAGCTGGTGAACTTCGCACTCGCACAGAAGAGTTATTATTAGAAATTTAGCTTAGGGTTTTCTTTTTGTATTCTTTGTGCAAAATAAAAAAAATCCAAGAGTTTGTTTTAAAATAAACGCAAAAGTTTTGCTTTTCATACTTGACTGCATGTAGAAGTACCTTAGAGATAAAAGTCCAAATATCGCTCATTCTGTGCAAAAACTGCACCAAAAATAAAATCAAACTTTATCTCTGAGAGTTGAGTCGGTGTGTCTGAAAATGCATTGCCATTTCGAAGAGTTGAATTTCGACAAGAGCCAAAAAACCCATCTAACATTGAGACAAAACAAACTTTCTCCAAGTTGAAGTGGAGCATAGAGGATAATTCTGTTGGCAGAAGTGTCTTTATGTGTATATGTATTTCAAGCTATATTTTCAAATGTGAAAAAAAAGAAGAAATAAACTTCAAACAAATTTTATCTGCAACCAATTTTCATCACATTTTTACAGTGATGGTTGATGTTTTAAGATTCTGAACAGTAATAATATTTATTTTCAATAAATCAAACATATAAAAATTAGAACAATTTGATAACAATAAAATAAACAAAGTATTTAAAAACAAAGTATCAAATCTCAACTTTCAACACCCCCACTAGATTTTTATACTTTTATGCCAATAAGAGTACAACAGTTGTTATGTTTTGTAGCAGGGAGTCCTTTGGTTAGAACATCAGCAGGCATCTCTTCAGTTTTCAAATATAATACTTCTAATTTACTTTCTTCTATAAGATCTCGAATGAAATGATGCCTTATATCGATGTGCTTTGAACGTGCGTGATAAACGTTGTTTTTAGATATGTTTATTGCACTCTTGTTATCGCATTGCAATATAAGTTGTTGATTCCAATGAATAAGTTCTTGCAATAAAGATTGAAGCCAAAGTGCTTCTTGAGATGTTGAGGCTAAAGCCATATACTCAGCCTCTGTGGTGGAGAGAGCGACAGTAGGTTGTTTCTTTGAATTCCACGAAATAGGTCCTCCTTGGTATTTAAAGAGATAACCTGTAGTTGATTTTCTGTCATCTGAGTCACTAGCCCAGTCAGCATCCGAAAATCCTTCTAAACGTCCTTCAATGTCTCGAGTGTATTCTAGCTTGTAGTTTATTGTTCCTTTAATGTAACGGAAAAGTCGTTTAACCGCTATCCAGTGAGATTTTGAAGGATTATTGTTAAATCTTGATAAAGCCCCCACTGCAAAGGATAAATCTGGGCGACTTACTTGTGCTGCATATAAAATACTTCCAATAGCTTCTTGATATGGAACAGTTTTCATGTAGTCAGTTTCGTCTTTGCTTTGTTGATGTGTTTCTTTTATGAGCTTTTGGTTAATATCTAAGGGTGTGGATACCGGATTACAATCCTCCATATTAAATCGCTTGAGAATATTCTTTAAGTATGTCCGTTGGTCTATCCATAACTTTCCCTTTTCTCGATCGCGAGTTATTTGCATACCAAGCACAAATTTAGCTTCTCCAAAATCTTTCATCTCGAATGATTTAGCCAAATTTTCTTTGATAATTCTTTTTTCATCTTTGTTGTTTGTAAAAATCAGTATGTCGTCTACGTAAATAGCGACGAAAGTCTTATCTGTGCTGTTTGTCTTGTAATAAATACACGGATCGGTTTTGGATTGTTTAAGTCCAATTTTCTTTAAAGTTTCATCCAATTTCTTATTCCAAACTCTGCTAGCTTGTTTGAGGCCGTACAGTGATTTCTTGAGTTTACATACTTTATTTTGAACATTATCAAAACCTTCAGGAAGATTCATGTAAATCTCTTCGTTAAGTTCACTTTGCAGGAAAGCAGTCACAACATCCATTTGATCGATATCCAAATCATATCGTACAGCCAAACTTAAAAGTACCCTTATGGACGTGTACCTTACGACGGGAGAAAATGTTTCTTGATAATCGATCCCTTGACGTTGCGAATACCCCTTAACGACCAATCTAGCTTTATATTTTTCGACATTACCACTTGCATCTTTTTTCGTCTTGAATGTCCATTTGGAATTTATGGCTTTCTTTCCTTTTGGTAATGAAACTATTTCCCAAGTGTCATTTTTCAAAAGAGCTGTATATTCATCGTTCATTGCTTTTTTCCAGTCAGACATATGTTCGCTCTTCATTGCCTCAGCGACTGTCTTTGGATCTTCATTGTCGTTAGCCATGTACGATAGGTAACCGTATCTTTCAGGTGGGTTTCTTATTCTTGTTGATCGTCTTATTCCTCTGTCAGATATGATTCCTTCTGAAGAGTCTTCAACAATGAAATCATCTTGGGCATCCAAAAAGCTGTTTTCACTTGCCGCTTCGTCACTTATTTCGATTGGTATTTCATTGTTTGAATCCGCTGATGAAATTTCGTCTTCATTCCCCACTGAATCATATCCTGTAAAAATATCACAATAAGATGTATCGTTTGTCTTACCATCCTTTGGAAAAATTTGCTCATGGAAAACTGCATCTCGACTTATTACAACTTCTTTTTTCTTTACATCGTAGAAGCGATATGATTTTGAGTGTGTGCAGTATCCGACAAAAATTACTTCTTTTCCCTTGGCATCGAGTTTCTTCCGCTTTTCTTTTGGAATGTGAATAACTGCTTGACAACCGAAAACCTTAAGATGGTGCAGATTCACTCTTCTTCCACTCCAGATTTCTTCAGGTGTTTTTTCTTTTGTACCTTTGCAAGGTGTTCTGTTTGTTAAATAAACGGCCGTATTTGCAGCTTCGGCCCAAAATCGTTTGTGTAAACCAGACTCGATGAGAAGACATCGTGCTTTTTCGATTATGGTTCTATTCATTCTCTCTGCCAACCCGTTTTGTTGTGGAGAATATGGAACCGTTGTTTGATGTTGAATACCTGCATCCGCTAGAATTTTCTTCATCTTAAAATTACAATATTCCTTTCCATTGTCACTTCTAATGGCTTTTATTTTGTAACCAGTCTGATTTTCTACAAAATTTTTGAACTCGAGGAACTTTTCCGCTACCTCATTCTTGCTTTTAATGAAAAACGCAAAGACTTTTCTTGAAAAATCATCAATGAATAAAAGCATGTACTTTGAACCTCCAATTGATTTTTGTTCAATCGGACCACAGAGATCTGTATGTATCAGTTCTAAAATTGATTCTGCCCTGTTACCAATTGAGTTAAAAGGCTGGCGTGCCATTTTACCTTTGATACATGTGATGCAATTGATTTTTGAGCTATCGCAATCAATATTCTGCACCACTTTCGGAATCATAGCTTGTGTGGTTTCGATACTTGGATGTCCAACACGCTTGTGCCAAAGTTCAAAGTGTGAAGTTACATTTTTTGTAAAATATGCACTTTGGTTGTGTGGTCTGTTGAGCCGGAACATATTGTTCACCAAGCTTGCAGTTGCAACAACATTACCCCTTTGGTCTTTTACTAAACATCCATTCTTGGAAAAAATCATTGAAAAACCCTTCTGAACAATTTTCGAGACAGATAAAAGATTAATGCATAAGTCAGGAACATGAAGGACTTCTAAAAATTCAACGTCACTTTCTTTGAATTTTCCAATAGATACCTTCATATCGACTCTACCTATACCTTGGACTTGCATTTTTGAATTATTTGCAACAATTACCTCAGAATTAAGATTTTCCATCTTACTTGAAAAGCATGCACTATTTGAGCACATGTGAGCTGACGCTCCCGAGTCGAAATACCATTCTTCTTTTTCAAGAGCCGAGACAGAAAAACATCCTAACATCGCATTCTTCTTTTCTTGAAGGTTCTTATTCTTTTTTGGACATTTAGCAGCAATATGGCCAAATTCGTTGCAGTTGTAACATTTAGGACCCTTAAAGTTCTTATTCCCAAAGTTTTTCTTGTTCTTGCCAACAAAAGCAGTATCTTGACTTGAATCCAAATTAACGTCTTGAAGAAGTTTGGTTTTAATACTGTCTCCTGTAATAAGAATCCCAGAGCTTTGGATTCCCATTATCATTGGCTTGTATTCTTCGGGAAGACCAGCTAGAAGCATTGATCCTATCCATTCTTCATCTAGGTTGAGACCAACAGACCTGAGCTTGTATGATGTATTTAACACATCGTTAACGTACGCATCTACGGTAGAAAAATCTTTCAATTTTGTAGAACAAAACTTTTGGATGAGCCCAACTCTCCTCACAAGACCAGAATCTTGAAAAATTTTCTGAAGAGAATCCCAAATCTCCTTAGCGCTTTTGCAATGTCTTATATGAGGATAAATGGATGTTTCAACAAGCAATATAAGCTCCGATTTTGCGTTTAAGAGCTTCGTTGCATCCTTCTCCGTCTCAATACCTTCAGAAACAGCCGTCCAAAGTCCTTTCATTTGGAAATAAGCTTCAACGGAAAATTTCCAGTCTTCGAAGTTTTCGCTTCCCCGAAGCTTTTCAATACTGAATTTCGTTTCAGACATCTTTCCCAATACAAATTTCCTTATTATTTTGTATTTAGTTCGTGATAAGGCCCATAACCTGATGTTTTAAGATTCTGAACAGTAATAATATTTATTTTCAATAAATCAAACATATAAAAATTAGAACAATTTGATAACAATAAAATAAACAAAGTATTTAAAAACAAAGTATCAAATCTCAACTTTCAACGATGGTTGTGTTTTATGGACTTGCACTTGAGGTCACACATTCTCTGCAACGAATATCCTTTGGCCATATAATTTGTGTTGCTACATTAGCCAAAAGGACTAATTTGTTTCGTCCGTTTTTCGGTTGATGTAGTTGGGGGAAGAAGGGTCTTTTAGATTTCCTCCTTGAGTTTTCCGCTTCGCTCTTTCATTGCCACTCGTTGGGTTTTTTTTTATCTGTTTAAGTGCCTGGCTTGCTTGTTAATTTTTTGTTACAATTACTTCCTTTTTTTTGTTTCTAAAATAACATTACATGGAAAAGGTTTGTAGAATAAAGTTTTTAGAATGTTTTCTTATGCAGTGACAACCTAATTGCAAAGGAACTTCACTTCCTTTTCTTTTTTGGTTTTTATTTTGTATTCTCGTTTAAGGATTGTGTACTTATGGACAGGGGTGGTGGGAGAATAAACATGCATACAGCTTAACTTGTACATAGATACTTACTCGTATGTATGTACAGTCGAGTGAAAAATACAAACAACGGATGTGGAAGTGAAGAGTTCTCAGGAAATAACTAGGTAATCTTGACAAGCACTCCAAATGAATGGTCGTAGTTTAGGAGGAGGTATTCTTCTACACACACAGTTTCTCTTCTCCCCTTCCTGCTTGTATAGTTGTTTTATGCCATTCTGCTATTTGGCTGACTCTCTTTTCACAAACGCAGAGTGTACCTACTTGTAGTCCGACGACAAATTTAAACGGCTGTCTGTAAGGATTTCTTTTTCGCAAGAGCTGTTTCCTACATAGAGGAAATGGGTTCAAATATAAGTAATGACATTAAGTTAAAAACTTTATTTAGTTTTATTTAATTTTTTTGTTTTTGTTTTTTGTTCTGCTTTGTTTGTTTTGTGTGTGAAAGATGAATAGTTGCAAAAGTTTTTATCACTTCTGAAATAAAGTTTTGTTTTGTAGGTCAAAATACGGTTGAGAGGTTTTTGCTCGGCTGATTTTCTCATTTCCAAGAGGTTAGAAGGTTCAACAGAAGGCTACTTGTGTATTGTGATAGTTGTGAAGATGTGCTGATTTTTTACTATGGTAGACGTGTCGATTGTTGTATCTTAACTTATTTAGGCGGTCATCATAACGTAATTTACATGTCTTTAGCCATATTGTATGCCAAAAGGCTTTGGTTGAGTTTTTCGCTGTTGCAGAGCTTTTACATGAATTGATTTTCTTTATTTTTTTAAAGGCACACACATAGTAAATGCATTTAGTAAGAACTATGAAAACATCACCCGTTTCTTTTTTTCTTCCATTGCAGGCATCATATTTTAAAATGTTTAAAATACTGGAACAAATATTAACCAACAAACAACAACCATTGCTTTTTTGTCTAAAGGCCATGAAAGTGACGAAGATGGTTATTGCTGCAGTGGCGGTTCTCCGAACAAAATCAACCATGATTCTTCGCATAGTTACTGGAACAATGTAAACAAAATGTAGAAAAATGAATACGCAGCGATTTATTGGGGGCATATTGCTGTTAACGTGTTAAAACATCTCTCATAAATTTATTAAATTGATCATTCCAATCATATTGAGGCCACTGTTGCATATCATCAATACTTGTATTTATAGCAGCTGTTTTCCAGAGCAATGGAAAAGTGCAATAGTTGTACCTATTCCGAAAAAGAGTAATCCAACTGTACCTTCTGACTTCAGACCAATAAGTCTTTTACCGTTCTTTAGCAAAGTTCTCGAAAAACTGTTAGCCAACCAAATTATGTCTTTGTTGACATGTTAACAAAGTGGCAATCTGGCTTTCGAAGTAAGCACAGTTGCGAGTCCGCTGTTTTGAATGTTACAACTGATCTACGCATTGCTCTTTTGATCGTGGACAATTGGGTTTGATGCTCTTATTGGATTTTTCCAAGGCTTTTGATAATATAGATCACTCTTTATTAATCCTTAATCTGATTAATAAATTCAAGTTCTCTAGGACTGCAATTAAATTTCTGCAAAGCTACTTAAAAAATCGAACTCAGATAATAAAAACTGATACTGGGTTATCAAATCCCTTTATCATCAACAGTGGAGTTCCACAGGGTTCTGTTCTTGGTCCACTGATATTCACATTGTTTGTCAATGTTCAGCATTCTTCCGTGCATATGTATGCAGATGATGTCATAATTTATGTATAATATTTGTGGACAATTTAAGTTGCAAAGGTGTGTTAATCAGGTAAATGAAGACTTACACAAAATTCGGGAGTCGGCAGTTGCAAATAAACTTCACCTTAACCCTTCGAAAACTAAAAGCATGCTATGCTCTCGAAATCAGTGCAATAACTAAGATATTCCAAATATTATACTTAATGAGATAAATATAGATAAATAAAGTGAAGTATTTAGGTTTCCAAGTAAACAAGCGATTGACATGCGGCGATGCGATTTTAGAAGTGATTTGAAAAATCTTTTTTGCTCTAAGGTGTTTGAGATCCTCATCTGATGTCTTGGATTCTAATTTAACAAAACATCTCGTTAAAAGTTTAATTCTACCGTTTTTCGCTTTCAATTCTTCTGGGTATCCAGTTTTAGACTATAATTGTAAACGCAAACTGAGCGTAGCATTCAAAGATTGCTTGCGCTTTATTTTTAATATACAAAGATTTGTCAGTGTTTCTAACATCCAAACTGCATTATTAGGTCTTAGCCTGGAAGATTAATTAAAATGTAAGAAAAGAATACTTTTTTGCTTCACAACATTGTGTATAAGAGATGCCGGGGTATTTAGAGGAACTACTTCAGTTTGCTCAGTCACAAAGAGGTTTGAGAATGATCATACCTCGCTTTACACATACAATTGCAGAGAGATCATTTTCTGTATATGCTGTTCAATTGTGGAATGTATTGCCGATCGAACTGCAGAAAATAAGCTGGCCAACTTTATTTAAGGAAAAGGTATCTTTGTTTTATTCAACAATCATACTTATTAAATTTTAAGCTTTTCAATTTAAAGATTAACTTATTTACTTTACTATATATCTCAAATTAATATTAAGCTTTGTAAATGATCAATTGTTAGACTATTTGTTAACGAATTTTAACTGTTTACTCAAACTTTATACACATAAAATATTATATATACAGGGTGATTCGCATAAGTTGTGACAAAAAGATAGGGTGTGTAGTAGGGTGTGTCATTTTTGGGAAACTTTTTTTTTCAACGATAAAACAGGCTAAATACTTTCAGGAAGGTACAAAACGAAGCCTCTTAAAATTTGAGCTCATAATATTAACATTTAGAGGTGCCTGTTTTTAAATTTCTATTTTCCATACAAATTACATGGAAAAAAAATTATAATTTTTTCTTATTTTTATAGCTTGACATTTGAGCATTGTAGAAATAAACTTATTTGAAAAGGAAATTCAATGCTCTACAAAAAAGCTCAAAATAATTTTTTTCATAGAGGCAACCGTTCTGAAGATATTCAAACTCAAAGTTGGAAATGTATGAAATTATGACTTTTATTTTATTAAACTCATTCTGATGACTTTTTTTGTTCTGCTCCTTAGGGATATTCTGTTCAGAGATAAGAACAAAATGGGCACGACTCGGTCGCACGAACTTACGATTGTGTGCTTCGCACAGTATCAAAGTGTTAAGGCTGAGTACAAGGTTTTAGTATCCGTCCTTCGCAATACATTTTGTGGTAGAGGGTTGCCAACGCTACGCTTCTTAAGAAAATAAAATGAAATCACATTAAATATAATATACATTATACATATATGAGAATTTAAGCAAAATCTTTACAGCAATTTCTAAAAAGACTGATTATTTATTTAAAAAAAAAATTGTTCAATTAGTTTTTAAAAAATAAAGGATGCAAGTTCTTCACGGAAAGAATTCCGAGATCAGATCAAGGAAAATCAGCTGTGAATCACGACTAATGAATCCAGTTTTAGACCTTGGATCAGATATTATCAAATTGCGACTTTTTATTTGCAGATCTTTCCAAAAGTTGTATGCACAAGAAATTTAAAATAAATCAAACATAACGTTTTGAAATAATTCAAAAAAAATAAAAAATTTATGAAAATATTTCATTTTCATTTCATTTTCATTCTATTATTATGATTATGATTTATTGCCGATCGGATATCATGACAAATAAACGATTCAAGCGTCAGCTGGCGCACCCGCGGTGGTATGGGTGTGGGAGGCCGCGAAAGTGGTAAAAAAAATTAAAAATATAGTCATAAAATGCCGACTGAAACTTTTTTCAGGAATAGTTTAGATCATACTGAGTTGAAAAATAATCGTCAGCTTCATCGTGGAGGGAAAGGAATATGCGTCAGCTGCTCGCATGATCTTGTAAAAAAACACCTTAATTAAAGTGAGAGTATGCCGAATCAAATTTAACTGGGTTATCGTTTGAGTTATTCAAAGTACGAAAACAATTATCAGCTGCGTTGGTAGCGGTGGAAAGACCGTCAGCTGAAGCAATAAAGATTTCAAATATTGGAGCGATTATAGGTACTATGTAGTCAATTGATTATGTCATTTCTTAAGGAACTCGACAAAGGGCGCATTTTATTGCATGAATCGATTAATGGCCTAATTTTGGAGAAAAACCCCAAAGTGCTATTAAATTACAGGGTGCAAATCGAAGATATGGGTTCTAAACCATCTTCATTCGTTTTTTCAATATATCTCGAAAATGAAGCAAAGTTTTGATTCAATTCTAGACGTTTTTTGTAGAGAGCAAATTTTCCCATCAAAAAGCATCTTTTAAATAATTGTAGAAAAAAGTTTTCTATCCAAAACGTTAAAATTCCCAACAAAAAAGAAGTCAATTTTTTCCAGTTTTTGATTTAAGTCAGTTTTTTAATGGCATTTCTTTCTGGTTGCAGATAGGTAGGTATAGTCAATACTTCATAAAAAAGAAAGTGAATTAAATTTTCTTTTAAATGCCATATCAGAGAACTTTATGCGTTTGGAATTCACTGAAATAAACCCGGACTATAAAGTTGGGTTTGAAAAAAAAAACGAACAATTGGGTGGGGTACCATTTTGAGACTTTTTCAGAAATTTTTTCACATCGTAAGAAAGACAATAAAGAAATATTCAATTCCATGAAATTTTTTTAAATCATTAGAGCCGTTTTCGAGAAAAATAAGTTTTATCATATCGGTTGTATGGCAGCTACCGTTATCAATCGCAGATCAATCTGTAGATCCACATAAGGTGAGATAGGCAGACAGACAGACATACAGACCGAATTGCAGGACCCCACTTTTTTGTATTCTCTGTCATCGTTATGTCATTTTTCATTGTTATCTAAACTTTTTTTCATGATTGGAAATGCCTTATCGCAAGTAAAAATCAATTTTTTAATTTAATATGTTGACAACACGATTTTTTGAAATTGAAATTATCTGCGAAGATATAGGTATTATGCTGACGTGCGTCTTGACTACTGTGGCTTTATAAAAAAAAAATTAAACGCGTTTTTCTCGAAACTGTCTTTTACAAAACTTGAGAGTGACATTGTTCTAGATTTATAATCATTTTGGTTTTTTTTTTTTGTTCCCAATTGCTAGAAAGGTTCGAATCAACGACATGGTTACGTGCCAGTTTTTTTAAGACTCCTCACTTCATCAGTGCTTTGTTTTCTTTTTTTTTTAACTTTTAAGGGATTTTCTTCGGAAAAATCACCGATTTTCGAGATTTTTTTTTTCATGGTCAGGATATCCTAATCGGTCTGGGTTTTTTTCATTAAATTAAAGCAGCGATAGTAGGTATGGAGGCGACTGGGAGAGATCTAAAAGATAAGAAATTCTTCATAATACACCAGATGACGAAATCCCTATTGCCAAGAGCTGCGCACCGTAAACAGCACGTCTCAAAAATCTAAAAATAGAACCACAACCTTCAAAATTAAAAAAAAAACATAACAACCATCTGACCTTCTAACAAAACAACAGACACCCTCTGGTCAAACTACTGATAACACCCCGGGCTACTGATAAGACCACCAAGCACCAACGAACCACTGATAAGACCCCAAATGGCAAGCGACAAAATTCCCAGTCCCAAGTTCCCCAATACTTACTTCGGCAAAAGCACTGATAACCCAGTCGCCTCCAAATTTTAAACGGCAATAGCACTGATATCCCAGTCACCTCCAAATTTTTAAATTTCTCAATCGTCCACTATTAAGATCAAGAAAAAAACCATAACAAACCAACAGCAACTACACACACTTCTCCCCAACCACCACCTAAATTCTTATCACCCTCTTCTTCATACAACCATCACCCAACCAAGCAAATAAAAATCGCAAAAACACTGATAACCCAGTCGCCTCCAAATTCTAATTTCTTATCTTTTAGATCTCTCCCAGTCGCCTCCATACCTACTAGCGGTGAAGAATATAAAATAATTTTTTTTACTGTGACTTTTAAGTTTTTTATTATTGCTATTAATTATCAAAAATGTTGAAAAAAAGAGTCCTAATCGGTAACCACTTTTCGTAAAAAAAAAAAAATAGGAGACTTCCATCCATAGGACGAATAACAAAAAGAATGTTCTGTAAGACTTTGTAATCGATAGCTGGGAAACTCTTCTCTCGGCAGCGGACACCGTTTTGAAAAACACCATTCCGAGAAAAATGCGCTTAAACTTTGAGGTGAATGTGGAAAATAAACTGAAAAGCTTGGCAGTTTTTTGAAAATTGCCTAATAATATGATCCCTTAAACATCTGTTTCTTTTTCTGTATTCTTTAAATGTTAATTAGTAACTTATATAAACATAAATGGTAAAAATTTTGGTTGTTTTTGTACGACACCTCAAGAATCACCTGAAATGCATGCCTTTAGCCCAGAATAGCACCTTAATTGTATAACTAGTAGATGAAAAGGATTCCTGAATGCGCAGCTTATACTTTATAACCAATTCACATCCGAATGCATATCAGTGGCGTGGCGTCCATATAACACGATTCCTATCGTCTTACCTTTTAAAATTTGTCCCTTGTTCAAAGAAAAAACAGCAACATATGTCTACAACTAAGCAGTCAACATCCTATCTTTGCTTATTCACACAATGTTCTTCAAGCACTTTTAAATTTGCGAGATACACACACAATACTCAAAGCATACACAAAGCGACAAAGCATTGAAAATCGCCGCGCAGAACATATTTTATGTTTGTCCCTGTCTTTCCTACGATATACTTCCACCCCGGTGTACCGCGGTGCCACCCTTTTCAATACACGTTCTCTTATTGAAGAAAGTAAGACGATAATTTTCGTCTTACTGCAATGTCTGCTTGGAAAAAATGATACAGTTTTCGCCTTCGAGTGTACGGCGAATTCGGTTTTGCTTTACTGTTTTGTTTTGTTCTACTGATCATTGTTTTGGATTATTTGCGATAAAATGAATTTTATATTAAATATTTTAAGTAACGTGCATTTGTAAAAACTGAAAATTGTGAAAAGTTAACGTTGAAGAGAACTGTTTTGATTTAATTATTTGAATGGCTTTGCTAAATGTTGAGTGTTGTTTAACCGATTACCTTTAAGAAGAGGAAAACCAATGAAATGAAGTTCTTATTTTTTTAATACTAGTTACGTTACTTAAAATTTTATTTTATTTCCACATAGGCTTCTTTTGAAGCCGCTTTTTTATGCTTTAAGCTCATTGTGAATTGTAACCTAAATGACTTAAAGTAGGTATAGAAAAACTGGCTTCCATTAATCCACGTTTGGAATTTAAGGTAGGTACCTTCTATTTATTCCATATTAATTTGTGTAGGTGATTCATTTTTCTCGACTTACCATTTGAAAATATCCACGCCACGCCACTGATGCATATACTGACCTTAATAGTTTTTTAACAAACACTTAAAGCTTATAACTTTAACTAAAATGCAAGGTTTGCAAACGTGCAGTTGACATATTTAAAGATAGCAATAAAACACCACATTTCGATAGTGATAGAGCTCACAATAAAGTGGGTCATCCAATTCCTTATACCTGTCTGTATCTGTATATGAATCTAGAGTCTGAACTTCTTGACTGATTTTCCTGAAGATTTACAGTAAGCCTTTGGGGCCTCTAGAGAGGCGTTTTAGGTCTTGAAATAACGGTACTTGCCGAACAACCTTAATGATAACTGAAACTAGTTTTTTCGAAATCGGCTCAAACGAGGACGATTAAATTTAATGTGAGAGATTGTTTCCTGGTTTTCAGTTTTATGATGTGAAAAATTTTTGAAAAAAGTTTCAAAACGGTAGCCTCTATATTACCGTTTTATTTTTTCATAACCCAATTTTCTCGATAGGTTACCATCCAGAAAACACGTAACACCTGAATTAGGTTAATTTTTTATCCCCTCCCCCCTCTCCCATTGTCACGCTGTGTCACACTTTCTGTGACCAACCCCCCCCCCCCCCCCATCTCCCCCCCCCCTCCTTAAGAAAATTACGTCGCATAAGATTAAACCGGAGAATTCACGCTGCTCCGTCAAGGTCAGTAAAGAACTCACCGAGACCTTTGATGTCGAAAAAGGTTTAAGGCAAGGCGACAAACTGTCATGCAATTTCTTCAACATCATACTTGAACAGATTGTAAGAAACTCAGACGTCAACACCAGAGGAACAATCTTTCAAAAGTCTGTACAATTACTCGCCTATGCAGACGATATTGACGTAATGGGAAGAAATAAGCGTGATGTCATAGGTGCTTTTGATAGTATTGAAACAGAAGCGGAAAATGGGTCTGATGGTTAATGAGGGCAAAGCGAAGTATAAGGACACAGAACATCGACGAATTCGACAAAACGTCAAAATAGACAGACATAACTTCGAGGCAGTACAGGACTTCGTCTACCTAGGATCCGCTGTAGGCATGGAAAACAACATCAGTGCGGAGATCAAACGGAGAATAACTCTTGCCATCCGTTGCTTCTTTGGGTTAAGAAGGCAATTGAGAAACAAAACCCTTTCCAGAAAAACCAAGGTAACCTTATATAAGACCCTAATCATCCCAGTCCTGCTTTACGGCGCGGAAGCATGGACCTTATCGAAAGCGGATGAGGAAACCCTTGGTCGTTTCGAAAGAAAAATTTTCCGAATGATCTTTGGCCCCGTATGCGAAGACAATGTGTGGAGAAGAAGATACAACAACGAGCTGTATGAGCTGAACCGCGAAATGGGCATAGCCAGAAGTGGATGAAGACCTCAACCGACTTGGAGTGCGAAACTGGAGAGAGCTCGCCCGAAATCGAAATCGTTATAGAAGGATGTTGGTTGAGGGCCAGGTTCACCCCGAACTGTAATTCCCACCTAAGTAAGTAAGTATAGTACCGTTTCATTGTTCGTAAACCGATTGTCTCGTTAGGGGCCGTCCATAAAATACTTCACACTATGATTAACAAATATATTTCATGGATTCCACTAGGCTAGATCCACGCCAAAGATCTAGTGCTCATGTTTAAAAAATAAACATAAGAAAATAATTGTGGTACCCGTGGCGTAATGGTTAGCATGTCCACCTGCTAACCCAGAGGTTCGAGGTTCGAATCCCAGCAGAGGCAAAGTGAAAAAATGTTTTTCCACGGGTATCGCATTTCGCGAGGAATTGGCAAGTCCTCCGTTAGGCCATGAAAAGCGCATTCTCAATTAGCCGTTCGGAACCGGCGAAAAATTGTAGGTCCCCTCCATTCCCAAGGCGTGGTTGTGAGAAATGCGCTAGGCCCAGGGGCTCCTCGCTCTGTTGCGCCACCCTTTTTATTTATTTATTAAGAAAATAATTATATTGGGTTCTAATTTATTGTTTTAAAAATATATGCATTTAAATGTCTGTATATTTACTAATGCAAAATGAATGACTTTTATCATGACAAAGATTAAAAATAACTAATCGAGAGAAATGCTTTATTCAAGTTTTTGATGAACGGTGAACGTTACGTTGCCGTAGACCACCCCTCCCTCCTTATCACATCTTATCACACTCAGCGAGCCCCTCCTCCCCCTTGCAAGCGAACGTGTTTTATGGACAGCTCTTAGTGCCTACAAGATTTTCACGAAATCTCATATTTTAAAAATCTGATATTGTTTATGAAAGATTGCTCATCAAAATTTCGAATATTTAATATTTTAAATTTTTAAATAATTATAATAATTTAAATAATAATAAATTTAAAAAACTCATTAAAAAAAAATCATAAATAAGATGCCGGTATTTAAAAAAAATAGTTTTTTTGATTTAATTTTCAGCGTTTAAGCAAAAAGCAACTGCAAGAAGGACTCGGTTTTATATTTTCGCTAAAGACCTCGGGAATATTTTACATATTTCTTTCTTCAATATTTTTATTTTATTTTTATTTATTTTTATTTATTTATTTATCTACAAGCAGTCTTACAGCTAACAGATATAGTGCTCCAAGAATAAAATATTAAAATATAAATAAGTACAATAAATCAGTCTTAAATTTACTTCTACTAAGGATTGAAAAATCAATTTCTGAAGGCACTTCATTGAAATCAGCTATACATCTTGATAACGTTTCATTACATCCATAAACTGTTCTATGTATTTTTTGAAATAGGAAAATCCTTGT
Source organism: Melanostoma mellinum (assembly GCA_914767635.1). Classification (NCBI taxonomy): domain Eukaryota; kingdom Metazoa; phylum Arthropoda; class Insecta; order Diptera; family Syrphidae; genus Melanostoma; species Melanostoma mellinum. The sequence goes on from OU612058.1 coordinate 206,841,607, forward strand.
TCTCGAGGACCTGGCTGGTACATGTATAGGTAATAGAGCAAGGAGTGTTGGACACTTTATGTGGTAGCATAGTAAGTCTCTTATAAGCATTACACCATGAATTTTTCTTCTTGATTCTTAGGATTTTATTCCAAGCAATAGGCACCTAGCTTTGTAATCAGGACAGAAACCCCAGCTCATTTTGTTGAATATGTATTTTGTAAATCTTCTTTGAACTGATTCTACCCTGTCAGAATTAACTTTAAACGCGGGACTCCAGATTACATCAGCGTATTCCAAACGCGATCTGACAAGAGATGTATACAATGTTAATAAAACATAAGGATCTCGAAAATCTTTGCCATTACGTTTTATGAATCCAACTAACGAGTTAGCTTTTGGTACTAAGAAATCAATGTGGTTCCTAAAATTTAATGAGGAATCAAGAATAACACCTAAGTCCTTAATGTTTGAGACACGATCTAAGGCATTAGATTCAATTTTGTAATTGGACCGAATACTGGTACATTTTCGAGTAAATGAAATAATATTACACTTTTTTATATTGAGTTTCAAGCAATTTTCGTGACACCAGTGTGTAAGAGAATCAAGGTCAGATTGAATCAATTGACAATCACCTAAGCAGTTAACTGTCAAGAATAGCTTGAGATCATCCGCATATAACAAACACCTACAATATTTGAATGCAGATATAATGTCATTGATAAAAATTATGAAGAACAATGGACCGAGGTGGCTACCTTGGGGTACACCCGATGTACACTGAATTTCCCTTGAAAAAGAATTTTCAATTTTAACCTGTTATTTTCTACAAGAAAGATACGAGGATATCCAACGAAGGATTTGGGAATGAAATCCAAACATCTCTAGTTTAGCAAGGAGTATTTGGTGGTTTACAGAATCGAACGCCTTACTAAAGTCCGTGTATACCGCATCGACTTGAAAACCACTTTCCATAGCATTAGTTACAAAAGAAGTAAAATATGCCAGATTTGTTATAGTGGATCTACCAGATACAAAACCATGCTGTACTTCCGATAAATGTTCGCTTGTGAAGAAATCTAGTTTATTTTTCAGGATACTTTCAAATAATTTGGGAATTGCAGAGAGTTTGCAAATACCCCTATAATTTTGAATATCACTTTTTGAGCCTGATTTATGGATCGGAACTAAATAAGAAAGTTTCCATTCTTTGATGAAGATTCCTTCTTGAAGAGACTTATTAAATATCATAAGTAAGGGAGTGCAAATAGAGTTACAACATTCCTTAAGCACTATGGCAGGAATGCCGTCGGGGCCAGAGCTAGAACTAGATTTGAGAGATGAAAGTGCTGTATTAACTTCATCGAAACTGAACTGAATGGATCCAATATTAATGCTACTGTTCAATTGTGTGAGTGAACTTTTATTAAAACTAGATACGGAATAAACCGATTCAAAGAAGTTAGCAAATAATTCGACTGTAGAGTCTAAGTCCGAGGATTCGACGCCACTGTAATGCATAGTACTTGGAAACCCTACTGATTTTCTTTTGGAATTTATAAAAGACCAGAATGATTTAGAATTGTTTTTGATATTGCTTTCAATATTTAGAATATAAGCTCTATAAAGAAACTTGCTAAGAACCACAAAATCTTTGCGTAACTTACTAAAGTGTTCGTAATCAGGTTGACTTTTAGATTTACTATATTTTACGTATGCTTTTCGTTTTTGTTTTTTTAAATCGCTGAGTTGTTTATTAATCCAAGGTGAATTCAAGGACTTCTTTTTTGTAAAAACCGGTATATAGTTATCAAAACCCAAAAACATGATTTCAGTGAAGCGATGATACATATTTTCTAGATCAAGACATACAAATTCAGTTCGCCAATCGATATTGCAGAAATAGTCATTTAGACCGGTAAAATTAGCTTTAGAGAAATTATACGATTTTAAATCCTGTTTTACATTTTTTGATACATATGTATAAGACTCTATTTCGAAGAACAATTCCGTGTGATGAATAGAATCATTCAGCAAGGAAAAAGGAACATTATATAATTTAACTCTTAAATCTTCACAACATACGAACACTAAATCCAATATCTTTCCTAAAGAATTGGGAATATGATTAAATTGCATCAAATTTAAAGAATATAGATAATCTATAAAAATAATTTCAAAAGTTTGTTTCATGTTAAACGGCAGTAGCATTTTCTCAGATTCTGAGTATTTCCACTTTAATTCAGACAAGTTAAAGTCACCTAAGACACAAATATTGTCTGAGTCAATGCAAATACTGTTGATAAAATCAATATTGGATATATGTTTTTCATACAGTTCTATAGAGCTACTTGGAGGCACATAACTTACAATAAAGAATAGATTTGACTTATGAGGCATGTTTACTTTGAGCGAGATGCAAACCTGTTCAATGTCTTCAGATGGCAAGGTTACTTCTGTACAGCACAAATGCAAGCGCACAGCAACAATTATCCCACCTCCTCTTTCACTAGCTGATTGACAACGATCACGACGATAAATATTGTAAAGTCTACAATCAAAAAGTTCTGTGGATGCGATTCCATTGTACAGCCAGGACTCGACTATGAAGATTATATCATAATAAATATTGCTCGTATTTTTAAAAAGATCAGATATTTTAGTTCTGAGACCACTAGCGTTATGATAATATATCTTTAACGATGATAAGCGAAGATTTAGAGTAGACGGTTCAAATGAATCCGCATGTAGAGCATCGTATGATTCCCCTTCAGTTAACGTGGGGTCTTCGTTTCTTGCCACGAAAAAAATCGTGGACAACCGTATGTAAGGGCCAAAGCGAGCTGTTATTAAGCATATT